>JAODVQ020523902.1:13113-24208 GCA_025400075.2 Phenganax stokvisi
GAGATTGCAGTGTATATTCGGCATTAAGGATAAATAATACTGATAAGAGTGTACTTTCCAGAATATCTGAATATTTTCCTTGCCTCCAATGACAAAGCTATCGGGTGTTATGTTTAAATAATAGGTATCTATTAACGAACTCTTTCCATGACATGGTTTCTGTCTACCAAGCAATAATAAATGGTCTCTATTCACTCTTACAATAGTATGAAAGGTAAAGAATGTGTCACTATCCCACTAGTGCATGCAGGATGGTTTGGAAAGTTGTAGATATAAAGAGCTACAAAAATAGTGATGCTAGTCAGTTCAACCATGTTAAAGTTTATCTGCATTTGTGTAGTCTATTTTGCTTCTGTTGTCGTGGCCGGTATGATTTAGCTAGACTTGTATTATTAAATATTTGACTATTATTATTAGGTTTAGATGTCAGGTTCACTGATGATGTTTATAGAGTCACTGAGAGTGAGACATGTCTAAGTGTTGGAATTACCATTAGCAGTGGAGTGTCGAGACGAGATGTTTTGGTACAAGTGGTGCCACTGACTTACCAGGAGTTTGACAACAGACATTTCACACTTCCAGACAAACCTGTATTTCATCCTCTCCCTGACCCTGCTGAATGTTAGGGAATTCTACACAGTTCATACCAACCCCGAGGCAATGACTTATAATTATTTCTCTTAATCTAGATGATTCTGAGCAAAGGGATTTTACTTCGGATGTGAAGGAATTTCATCTACTTCCTAATAAAGATCCTAACAGGAATCAATATGTTTGCATAGGAATTAATTCAGATTCAATCAGTGAAAGAAATGAGGGGTTTTTACTCGTTTTGAGGACAGATGAAGGAGAAACTGTCAGAGAACATGGAGTTGCTCTGGCCATCATTCAAAATGATGACAGTATGTTCTTACATAACTAACCTGGCACTAGTGGCTTAATTAACCTCTACAGAGGTGGAAGTTGGATTTGAGCAACTCAGTTACACATGCAAGGAGAGTGAGCCTGCCAAGTGTGTCCTCTGCTCTAGTTTGAGAACATCAGCAATGATAGAAGGAGACCTGGATATCCATCTCCTTGCTCTTACACATTCCAGCACAGGCATAGGTTAACATTATATTCGACATTAATACTACTTACATGATTTTAACCTCTTTGACTTGTTGGTATATAGTCGGAGAGGATTACTCAGAGGCCAGTTACAAACTAGCTCTCTCTCGGACTCATCCAATAGCATGTATTTCAGTTCCACTTGAAGATGACAGTTTGGCTGAGAGATCAGAAGGATTTACCTGTGTCTTATCATACCATAATTCTTTGTCTTCACTGTTGCAACTGGATAAAAACATTGCTAGCATTACAATCATAGACAATGAAGGTACATATGAAAAAGAGTACATTTGCCTCCCATCCAGGGCAGTTCTTTTTTGAAAAGAATTGTTGAATTGTTTAATGTGCACTTGCCTGTGTATTTGTTTCCTTACTAAGTAATCCATCCCATGTATATAAAAATCCAATTTTGCTAGTTGTAAGAGTTGGATTTGAAGAGGAGCAATATACATGTGGGGACACATTGTGTGAGGTGTGTGTCTCTGTTCTCAACCGTGTCCAACTGGATCCAGCTCTATCAGTGTCTCTATTAGTTAAAACATCCAAAGGTAAACTGATAGAGATGTTCAAAGATGTTCAAAGAGTTGGCTTACTTGTTTCTTTGATCGCAGAAGATTTTCCCCTTATTGATCAAATTATTCTATCAGCCTCGCGACCACGTTCATGTATACAACTGATAGGAGGAAGTGATGGTGATAACAAAGGAAACAATTCCTTTGAATTCAAGTGTTTTCTCTCTCTACCATCTAATCAACCAGACACCTTTACCAATATTGTCATTAAGAGGAAGACAGTTAGAGTCTCAATTGTTCATCATGAAGATGGTACGCTGTCTATTTTAGGACCTAGTAATGTTGCTGACATAGTTTATTGAGTTGATGCACACATGAAAGTAAGAAGGCATAGCAGGTGGGGTGGTCTTGGAATGTCAATATAACTTCATATATAACTTCCGATCCAGTTGGCTCATTACCATTAGGGCAAATATGTATGTGTTGTGTGCAGGGAAGAGCTGTTTGGGTGTGGGGGGAAAGCCAGTGTGTCACGAGAAAGCTATCTGTCACAATGAAGTTGAGGGAGGGATCCTCTGTGAGTGTCTAGATGGTTACAGGGGAGACGGTTTCACTTCCTGTATTGGTGAGCTAGATACTAAATTCAATTACACAGGCCACATATCAAGTGTTTAGTTTTTCAAGAGCCTTGTTTAGCCACGGGCAGTTATCAAACATGCCGTTTTGTCCAACTCAGCCGCTGGAATGCCACACAGGAAAACGCTACACGTCTGTGTCTCCCACTCATTATAGCTTATCTTCCCACACAATCCTCTCCATTCTGTGTCTAAAATTGGAGTTTTCTTGGCTATTTCATTATTTTAGGCAAAGCTACACATTTGTTGCATATTTCTGTCATGAACTTAAGTAACTAATGCATCTAATGATATTATGTGGATTACTTTTAAATGTTACTCATTCTCTATGAACTGAGTCATACCAATATTCACACATGGGCTGTTCTCTTTCTATTTGACACCACTCAACAGACATTGATGAATGTGAAGAAGGTTTGAATGACTGTAACAGTACAGTGTTCTGTCGCACTGACTCCTCTGGCAGAGAGACCTGCAGACCAGCCTCTTTGTGTGTCAACACTCATGGCAGCTATTACTGCACGTGTGCAGCTGGTCTAGTAGGAGACGGAAAGAACTGCACTGGTGTGGCATAAATTGTCTACATGAGCTCATTTGTTTGTGTGCAATGCCCCACGACTACAAAGGAGTCGTTGTAAATTTAGTTTGCCCACAATTCAAATTGGCCTGTTTTGTTTTCACTATGTCTGCGTGGGAACTTTGTAAGGAGTGTATGACTATTAGGCCAAGACTCATTACTTAATTGAATACTACTACAACACACATTCTCACAGACGAGAATTTGTTTGGATTTTTATTTTTTTCTATCAGTTGTTACTGGGTGGTATGATTCTCACTTTATTAGGCATAATAAAAACTAGGTGTTGAGTGTTAGAGATAGCTATGAAAATTGGTAAAGTGCACCATGTATAGGGTGTAGAATTTCAATGATTGACCTGCTATAGAAATAACTACAGGAAACTATGGCTGCCCTTGTATGAACTTCCCATGCATATATAGTTCAGTGAGTCTGAGAAAGTCTGCCCCCTAAATTTAGCACTGTTACTTTGAAGGAATTATCAATGCTTGTAACAGATGTTTTCCTACATTATAAAGTATATACTTTGTCATGTTTCCGTCGTTTCCACGTCATGATAGCTAGGTTTCCTTTTACAACACAACAGAAATTAGACACCCAATTCATTACCAAGTGACACAGCATTCACCGCCAGTGAGAGTATGTTTATTGTAACCATTTGAGGACATGGGAATGTTTTCTGCAGCTATTGAAGATCCAGCGATAAACACATGTCGACCAAGGCACCAGGACTGTCATCGCCATGCTCACTGCAGGCGAACAGCTGAAGGATATACTTGTCGCTGTAAACCGGGCTACATTGGAGATGGTGTCACATGTACAGGCAAGTATAGTTTCAGCATTATCACTTGAAATTCCTGCTATGACAGGACCTATTGAACTACGAATGTTATCATCCTTCCTTGTAGGTGAAAATGAATGTGTTCGACGTGGACATGTTTGTGACACTGACAAATTTTGTCACTACTCGTACAGTAGCCAGAGTATAGAGTGTATTCATACTGCCGAATGTATTGAGAGAGACGGGAGACATCAGTGTGTTTGCTCAGATGGTTTCATGGGAAATGGAATCATATGCCTTGGTATAGAGTAATTTATTATTATGTTAGACCTTCATTAAGAATTTCCTGGTGTAATAGTTATTACTACATTAAAATTAATAAGAAACTTAATTCTTTCCAATTATAGCCTCTATTATACCAATAGTATAAATATTGTCCAGACAATGTTTGGTATCTCATCCATTAGTTTAACACCTGGATCTTATCATTTTGGTGATTTATTTTTCCAACATGTTGCAGATATTGACGAGTGTCTAGGACCAACTGATTGTGATGCCAACGCAGAGTGTCTCAACATCCCTGGAGGATATCACTGCATGTGCAGTGAGGGGTTCACTGGGAATGGAGTGAACTGCACAGGTACTTGGATGGTATAACTGTGTCCTTAATAAAATATTATGTAAAGGTTATTGTGTGAACTGTGAGAGAGTCCCTGCCAATAGTGACTAGTTGGCCACTCACAGATATGTTTAGTAACCCAATCGGAGCTTGTTGCCAGCTCTTGACCAGACTTAGTGTTTGATCTACACTAGCCTATTTCCTAAGCACTTGGCACTTTGATAACAACACAACCGGTCCAGTGAGATATGTATGTAGCATATGTATATACGCATCTTTCACGCTACTTGAGGTGTGAGATCAAATTCAAACAAAGGTGAATAGTTAATAAGCCAAGTATCCATGAGTAAGAGCTCACTAATCAGATTATAGTGTGAGAGGCAAACATGAGTCACTTGTCACGACTGGATTGTCGTGTGCTATCAAACTCTCCCACCATTTTAGGTGGCAAATAATCTTATTGTAGAAATACACTAGAATCAATAATACTGTATTATTGCTGGGAGTAGTCAAAGACATAACAAATTGTTTGTTAACATGTGAGAACAGATTGTGTAGTGTCCTAGGTGAATGCCATACTAGTATGCCAACTATTATCAAAGCAATGGAACTTGTATTGTGAGAATCAGTTTGGGATGGAAAGTGTATCGTGTTGTTCTAATAGGCTTAATCTTATATACTAACAGCTGTTGACACTGAAGTATGCGGTTTGGAAGGAATTGCATGTAGTTCTAGTGCTGTGTGTGAACACTATGAAGGAGGGAAATCTCTCTGTATATGTAATAATTGGATTTGAAGGGGGCGAATATACCTGTTATGGTAACCACAAACACTTGTCTTACTTCATACTTCTATACTGTACAATGTTACACAGATATTGATGAATGTGCTGGACCTGAACTAAGTTGTGGACATAATGCACTTTGTATGAACACTGATGGCTCATTTCAGTGCTTATGTAGAGATGGATATACAGGAAATGGCAAAGACTGCACAAGTAAGAAATGTATGCACTGTAAAAAGTTGAATCTTGGTTCATTTCAGTTTTGAGCCTCATACTTCTAACTGTTCCACTATGATCATGCTTGCATTTAATTTTTTTTAATTCATGGCTCACCAGGAATCAGCATTGATGAGTGTGCCTTGAAGATAGACAATTGTCAGGAAACTAACTCAATCTGCCACGATGAAAAAGATGGTTATTCCTGTCTCTGTAGCTCTGGACATAAGAAAAATGCTTCGGAATATTGTGTTGGTATGTTAACTATACCAGAGCCACACAAAGTGTAACTATACACAATATTATAGATGTAAATGAATGTACAGAGGGCATTGACAAATGCAGTACTAATAGTGAGTGTGTGAATACTCCTGGAGGCTATGCATGCTTCTGTCATCCTGGATATCATGGAGATGGATTCACATGTACAGGTTTGAAACCTCTTATAGGCAATTATATAAACTTTAGGGTAGCTATGAGTGTAAGTGTAGTGCTGGATACTATGGAGATGGCAATACTTGCACTGGTAAGCCAACTCTGCTGGGCAGGCCACATTTTTCTCACGGAAATTATAATCACATTTGGTAATGTGGTGCATGGTCTAGTACGGTGGGGAAATGACAGTGTTTCATCAAACACACTTAGACTATCCTTATTTATGAGAAAGACTTCCAGGAAATTTGAAATATTGGCGCTTTGATATTCGTAAGTAACACCTACTTCATTATTCTTTCAGCTGTGTGAACTCACTACAAAGGCAGCAATAAACTTTCCATCACTGTATATGGGTAGCTCTAAGAACGTTACTTCCTACTAAATGACTGAAATATTTAACTGCCTATAATAATTTCGTAATTCCCAGATATAAATGAATGTGAAGGACTAAATCGATGTCACACTAATGCTGATTGCATCAACATGGAGGGCGATTACAAATGCTACTGTGTAAATGGGTACGAAGGAGATGGAGTCAAATGTGAAGGTAGATCACACATAGGTTCTTATTATGATAAGCTTTATGTTTCTTGCCTTTCCTTATGTGACATATATAGATATTGATGAGTGCTTGAGAGGAGCAGAGATTTGTAGTATGAATGCTGACTGCAAGAATATCCCAGGCAGTTATCAATGTGTCTGTAATGAAGGCTATGAAGAGGATGGTCAATCATGTATTGGTAGGTGCTGAACTCCCATATGTTGCTTTGTAAATAGATCAGGGGAATCCCAGGCTAGGTCTCTTCCTACAAGATAAGTACACAAGGTCCGCAATTTGTCAGTGATGTCAAAATTATCTCTGGCTGGCAAAGAGCCAAGCTTTGTAGACATTGTTTAGTCTTGGCTTGCACTAAAACTGGTTAACCCAAGTACTTAACAACCCACCCTCTAGGTCACCACACACTACGTTTCCTCCATGCCAAAACTATGGTGCCTTTCCTCTGTGGGCCATCCAAACTAAACAAAATGCATGTGAAACATAGTTCAGTTTTTGTAACAACAATTGGGTGATAACTGACTGTGTTTGTTGTTATAGCCAGAAACACAGCTGGCTATAACAGAGGGAATGATTGATGGACCCAGTAAACACTAGCATATTGCCACAGGGCTTGGTCAGAAAACATCACCACCTTCACTCTTACAGGAACCGCCCCGTGAGTCACAAAATGGCCTTGAGCATATATACAAATCTAACACAATAAGGTGATCTAAATATTGTAACCTCTGAATGGGTGTCACAGTGACTATTTACGTTATGCCAAAGTACGCATCAAAGCTAACAAACCAGCGTCAGGGACTGCCATATGGACGGATCAAAGTTTGCATGAATAATCTGGTTAGTTGTTAACGAGTGCCTCCTGAACTAGAAGTAAACCACTTGAGTTGGCTTCCACTTGCCAAGTATGTCACTGCTACACAATGACTTCACTCACTACATGAATTTTATACATGTTTGCTGCTCATATATACACGTGTCATACTGAGATTTCTTTTTTGCTGGCTACCAAGAAAAGGGCTTGTCGTTATAAAGTTAGGAGATTCCTGTGCAAGCTCTTACGTGCTACTAGATTCATGTCACTCTATCTTATAATATATATTATACTACTGTAAAATTAACCAAGTAGTACATATTTCCTTGCAATAAAGTGTTTACAAAGAACTGTAGGAAGTGAAGACTACTAGTGGGTCTTTCCAATGATGATTCAGAGGAAATACCAGCTATACCTAATCTGGCCTGTGGGGGTGTTCAACAGGTGTGGCAGCTCTTGAAGGTGCTCTGAGCCATTAGGGCTGACTCACTGGGATTCTGTTGATGATTTTGGTAGCAGACTGACTGATGGTGACAGACAAACACACCTACACACTGAGCAAAAGCTGTCAAGACCTGAATATTTTTCAAGCTTTGACTAACAAATGACAAAATGAAACAAGTGTGACCAGGAAATAATTAGTGCAAGGCAGCGATCAAGCTAGCATACAAAATGCCTGTGGCTACTGAAATCATGTACAATGTGTTTGTGAGGGTATGAAGCTTTTAGCAACCTAACTTAAAAATATTTCTGCCTCAGATGTAGATGAGTGCAAACAACAGCTGCACAACTGTCACTCACAGGCTCTCTGCACCAACACTGTCGGTAGCTTCAGCTGTGAGTGCAGGAGAGGATTCATTGGAGATGGTATTACATGTTTACCTTCTCCCTGTGGTATGTCACTTACACACTCCTTATTTCTATAACATAATAATACTGCTCCACCTTTTCTTCACTACAGAGAGCAGAAGAGGCCACAATATTTGGCATGATTGTAAAATTAAAAAGTTACAAAATAATTCGAACCGATTAATGAATATTAAAGGAGCTGATAGTAGGCAAGAGATAAATGGTAACAGGATGACAGGGACGATTAGGACACACCTTGGATTGAACACTAATAGACAACCAAGTACACAGCATGGGACACGTGCTCAATCTTGGCAAGGGGAGCAAGACAATGATCCTCAGCTCAAAGAAGCAGTCCAAAGCTACCAGAAAATGTTGGACTTGTGGCCAGAGAGTAATGACGACAAGGATAGAGGAAGTGATGACCAGCATAGAGCTGCAACAGTGACTCAGCAACAAGTTCATACTCACCACCATCATCATCATCAAACAAAATCTGGTGGTAGAAGGCCACAGTCACTTACACAAAACTCGGCAATCAAAAGTTCTAGTGGCCAGAAACACCCACAAATTATCAATTCTCCAGTTCCTAATTTAGTTGTAAAAGATGTGTGGTTCAAAGTTCCAGGAGATATGACAGTAACACTCAAAAGACCATAGATCATTATTAATCACACATTGTCATCAAACAGCAGTGAATGTACACTTATAACACATGATAGCGTCATTCTCTTATCACATTGATGTTGTATGTCTCAATAGGGTAATTAATGTCTTTTCCTCACTCTATTTTGGCTGAGCTTACACTTAATTGGAAGGGTTTGTCACATACTCACACTTGAAAGCCAATATTTCCCTCCCCCCAAGGGAGGTTATTGCATTCCTCTGCTCTTGTTAGCCAATACCTTAGTGACATATAAATCCTAGGTTTAACTTCCTGCCATGAGAGTATAAAAACAGCAGCATGTAGTGCCCTCACTCATAACCAGCAAAGGAAGGAAAGCTCAGTATTTTAATATAAAAGTATGGATTCAATCCTACTACTAGTGGCAGTGTCTGCCAGTCTTTGCTTTTGCATGGCACCAGTTCATGGACAAGCCTCAGGTGAGCTGATTTGTATGGATGGCTCTAGTGAGAGAGAAATTTCCCAATTCATGGCTGTGTATGTCTACAATTCTAGTTCTCAAGATATTTTTTGCTGAGGTGGACTTCAGAGAGGTAGAGGGTCTAGGAAGAATTGATGTAAAGATTATCAAGGAGGGACCTCTTATTGATGATCTCTATATGAATGTCATCCCACTCACCTATGCCGAGTTTGATATCCGTGGATTTCCTCTGGGTGATATCATACGTGCAGAGAGACCTGACCCAGCAGAATGTAAGCAGTTAAGCCTATAAGAGTCCATTGGTAGAGGTTAGATAAGATAGGGTTCTAGCTTAAAGGTCAATAAATTAGTAACACATTAGTGAACTTTCCACATTATATACCGCACATAAAATTTAGATTGATTTATGCATGACCTGGTGCTTCAGCACTGTCTGAGCACACCTTATCATACATAACCTAATAGGTAATAACAATGCAGAGTAACCATATACTTTGTTACTGGAATAGATGATGTGAATGGAAGAATGGACTTTGACAATACTGTCCAAGAGGTTGTTCTGAGGGCTGGAACAAGCAGTGATGACTATCTAATCTCCATTCCTGTTACTAGAGACTCATTCAACGAGGCAAATGAAGGTTTCATGATTGTTATGAGGCCTGATGAGACCAGGAGTAATACTCAAGATGTAGCCAATATTAACTATCAGAATGACGGTGTGGCTCTTGGAGTTATTGACGATGATGATCGTAAGTACCCTTAATAGCTTAGTAATTTCTGGCAGGGCATTTGTATCACAAAAAGTGTCAGTACCTATATCCAAATTTGTGTCACATCCAGTGTAGCTTATGGCAACTTGTGCTGTTTGTTAATTGCTAAACCTGGCTGACAGCTAGTAATTCTTAATAAAGCCACAGTTTGGTTGAGCTACTTTTATGTCAGTAAACAATGTGATTTGTATAAGTCCTGATTGGTTTATTTTTTTGGGTGCACAGCCATCGTTCTTGGATTTGAGAGGTCGACTTATACAGTGAGAGAAGAAGGAAGAATTGTTGAAGACCTGGTGGCTCTTGTGAAACAGGAAGGACAGATCACAGAGCAAACCCTCACTTTAGCTGTCAATACATTTGGTATCTCTGCTGTGGAAGGTAAAATAGCCATCAAATGCTCACAATAACGAGATTGTATCATTGCTGTCTGATTAGGAATGGATTTTGAGCGAATCAGGCAGCTGAATATTACCTTTCTGCCTGAAGAGATGAAAAAGAACCTGTCATTTACACTACTTGATGACGCAGTTACTGAACCAACTGAAAGATTTGGTCTTCTTGTATCCAGGCAGCTAGACAGCCCCACCATAGTCCTAGGAATAGACACTGCAGTGATCACCATTGAAGAAACTGATAGTAAGTGTGCATTTTATGCTATACTTTGGTGTGTGCTAAACACTTTAACTTTTAACTTTCCAGCTGTTGTGATTACATTCAATGAGAGTGTGTACATTGTGAATGAAGGGGACACAGTGTTGGTCTGTGTTGATATAGAAGGTGACAGGGTGATTGACAACAATGTGGTCATTGTGCTTAGTCTAACACCAACCTCTGGATCAGCAAGCAGTGAGCAATACAATTTAAGCACCTGCATCAGAATTACTAGACACATACTCTCCATTACTTCCTTACACTTTAACCAGTTGAGTCGGAAGATGTCAAATTATGGCATTTCTCTCTATCTATAGTTGATTTGGACTTCACTCTCCCAACCTTTCTGGGACTGAACAATGATGTGAGGCAGGCGTGTGTCGAAATTGAAACTCTGAGCGATAGAATACCTGAACCCACAGAGAACGTGACATTAACTATTACCAAAGTCACTCCTGAATCAGATAATATCATTACCACCACCACTACTACCATCATCATAAGTGAGAATAGAAAAAATGTGATTAAAATCAGAGTAGTCTTTTAACATCTATAATACTGTCACTATTTTAGATTCAGATGAGTGTATAGAGGGGACCAATGATTGTTTCAATGACTCCTTTTGTACTGATACTTATACTGGATTTGAGTGTCGCTGTCCAGAAGGCTATGTTGATAGA
>JAODVQ020524113.1:0-24199 GCA_025400075.2 Phenganax stokvisi
TGATGGCCTTCAGACCTTCATAGCTGGGGTTGTTAGCCATGAGACCGCCGTCAACATATTCGTCACATTCGGTGAAGTAAGTAGGAGCTGCTGATGTGTAGCGAGCTACTTTCCAGACAGGCGTATCATCAGCAGCTATATATAGGGTTAAAGTAATATATAGTTTTTGTTATATGGCACCTACACAAGGACCCATGCATTTAAATGTACTTTCAAGAGCTCAGGCCTTGAGACTAAGGTTATAACATAAGCCATTTGGTTTAGAAAGGATTTTAAGCCAACTCACGGTGGTCCAAACGATCACTACCAAAAAAACAGTTGTTGAAGAAACGAAGTTTAGTAGGATTTGTTCTCTTATTCACTGTCGATATCAACACCCTATAAAATAGCATAAGAAACTTGAGGCCAGTGTTAGCATATTATGGTATTAAACCCCTACAAGGATCACAATAGAATGTAATTTCCAGGCCATGCATTATAGATTGTATGGTGAGATGTTCTCAGTTCAAAGTACTATAGTCCAAGTGCTCACTTGGGGTGTGTGCGATCGGTCATCTTCATCTCGCGACCGAAAGTCTCTATCAGTAGTTCCTCCAGTCTGTGGCTATCACAGAATCCAAGATAGTAAGCTATGAGATCTTTCCCCTGAAACACCTGTTCTTTGAGTTGGAAGTAGAGTCGACGAATGTCCTCCAGTGACTTCTTAGCTAGAGTATAGGATACACAGTACACCTCTACCTCTGTTTTATCTTTAGAAATTTAGCTCCTATATATTGTATGCTACACTTCCTTTAAGTAGTAAGATAGAGTAGATGCTATTCAGTTTAAAGTTCAATACCAAAGTTGTGCTTCATTCTCCTATATATTCAATCAGCTATTAGATGTCCTCTAAAAGGAGGTTTTAATTGTATTAACCATTCAGCTGGCCATTAAGGGTGTCCTTTATAAGGAGGTTTTACTCTGATTACCATAAACGAGAGCCAGTGCAAGGATGCCGCCAGTAGATGTACCCACAATCCAATCAAACATCTTTACAACTGAAGTCCGTGTCAATTTCTGCAACTGAATCAATACTTCGATCAATACCAATCCTCGTATTCCTCCGCCATCTAGAAATAAGATCCTGCTACCTCCTTTTCCTCTCAATTCAGGTGGCAGCTCCTTCCGTGTCTTCTCGTAGTGATCGACTTCAAATTGTTGCATCACTAGTGCGGCAGGGTCTAGTACTCTACTGAAAGAACCTTGCGAGAGATCAGACTTGTAGTTATCAAACTGCGCTTTGAATAAGTCCGGGATATTGTGTGGAATAACCGATTCGGCCCCTTTTGCACTGAATTGATCGTCGTCATATTTTTCTGGCAGTTCGCTGTCTTCGGGGAAGGAGTCAAGTCGCTCGAATCGATAGCGAGCGCATGCCTCGCTGCAGCTGCTGAAGGCACGCAGATCAGCAAGGAGACTGCGGGCTGATTGATGCTCACACAACCTGGCAACATCGAGCGGTGTTTCATTATCCTGGTTCTCATTGGGTAGGTTGATATCCGCCCCGAATGCAATAAGGAGTTTAATAACATCAATACTCTCATCGTTCTACGGGGAAAATATCCATTACTTTGTTTTCCACACACCACACATGTATAATTATTACACCAGGAGCTTATGAGCTGCTCACATGTGCTCCTGACTATACTAAGGTATAGACACTGATGTAATATATGCCAGGCATGCAAAATAATGTTTGTATAATACTACATTGGCCCCATCCACCTACTAAGGAATGTTTGTCTTGAACATACACATATATCAACTACCTCTCTTTAATTCAAGTTGTAAACCTTCATGCCCATAGGCCATTGAATGGAATACAAAAGGCCATCTGCTCACCACAATGGCCATGTGTAACGGAGGAATGCCGACAACGTGATAATCCACTTTGGCGTTCGTGTGGACCAGATACACTCCGAGGACGTCCAACAACATATCCTTCTTTGTGTTCAGAAGAATGGACTGTAGTGGCGTGCGGAACTCGTAGTTAGGGTGCGCATAGTGCGTGTACTCGTTCACTAGCTCGACGTTTTTCTGAAGTAACGTCTGCAGAGCCTGTGCGAGGAGAAAACATGCGATGAAATTTTGCGTTATGTGGTCATGGCGACTTAGTGGCTCTCGTTTTAACTACGATTAGTGGTGGTAGGTTAATGCTACGGCACCTGGGCATTCTTAGGAGAGTGAAGAGTGTCCAATAACTCCATCACTTCAGGATCCAGAGCATCTGCCATCTCTTCTTTCGATCCGTGTTACGGTGGGAGCGGCTCTCAATTTTGCGCATGCGCACGGTCGCACGCGGAAACAAACTCCAATTTTATTTCGCGCGCCTCGCTCTCCGTCCGACTCGTTCTGCACGGGAGAAGCCGGAGAGTCGCAGCGACGTAGGGCTCCACATCGGAACAGCCAGTGATTTCAGTAAGTCCACAGAACTGTTATATTATTTGTGTAGAAAATATGTGCATACTTACTTAGACCAGAATTATAGTCGCTAAGCAAGGCCTATCTAGGTCCATACAAACCGCTTAGCACGTCGCTAACTTAGTACAGTTCGGTTCGTTTCACAGTTAGATAGCTGACCAACTGCCAATAAACGGTAATAGCTATATGGTAGCGAGTCCTTGCTGTATAGTATAGACCGTCCCACCTACTGAAGTACGGATCAGCAGTTGTTCAATAGCCAGCCTACTATATATTAGTTATCATAATGCTACTCCGAGGTCCTTTGCTAGACAAACTGCACAGGGCGGTGTGCACATTCCCGACCCGATAAGGAAGAACGGGCTTATTCAATCTTAGAGTAGCAATTGTGATCGCTGAGATGATTATTCTGCAAATATGTGCAGAGAATAAGTGCAACAGAAAGATTAACCATACAAATTGGTAATTACTGCTCAGTAAAGGGCAGAGTAGCTGTATTATCATCCTTAATTGAATTTTATCCTTTTTTACATACCCAGATTGACCTTTTTACTCGGCTATCTTCAGACCACATACTAAAAGTATGTTGTCGGTACCGAGTCATCTCTCTCAGTCCACACCCAGCCTCACGATAAGTGAGACCGACAGTCTCTATATAGCGGTGACCACTCTCCATCACGAACTCAAATCCTACGCTCCTGAAATTCTCCCCACCTCCACTACTCACCCGATCAATTCAAACAACAGAGATCACGCCTCGCCGAAAAATCCAGCGAAACGTTACTCAACAACCAGGGCAAAGCACCCACTATCAACTGGTTAGTTAAAAATATAGGGTATATACTAACTAAAGCTCTTGGATATAACATGGATAGCTACTATTACTAGGCACAAAGTATAGGCACAGATGTGGGTTAGAAATATAACTGTTGTATGACTGAAAAAATGATACAAAATTAGCTACGTATGTATGGCCTGAATGTATGTAGATAGCTTTAGTACAGATAAGTACATATTATGTTAAAATAAGCGATATAATAGTTATAACGTACAAGACATTTTGTACAGTATTAAACTGCACTCACATGGATACACTAATGTGCATTATAAACTTCTGTATATACTATTAATAATCATTAATGCCCATATAATGTCCATATACTTCACTCTACTCATGTGGCAGTGGAATTTTATCTTGGTCTTGGTTGCATGCCAAATATAAAGCAAACAGTTATAACTACTCATTTACAACTCCCACGCCATAGTTCAAACCTCTTGTCAAGATGTCCGAGTGGTTTGTGTAGGTGTTTGTGGCTCATAGACACCTGGACGGGGAGACTAAGCTATGATATTTAGACTTCCTTACCAGCTGTTGAACACAATCTTCATAACTTTGAATATCATAGTATTTGATATTATCGTAGAACCTTAGGGAAATATGCTTGGAGGCATATATAGTATCATCATTATAGTGAGAATGGAAATTGATACGGTACTTTTGGCTACTGGGACTCAATCCCACCTAGCGTAATACATTCATGAATATCGTGTGGTGAAACATTAACAGATGAGTAGGAGGGTGCTAGTGTTAGTTCAACTGTGCCTTGCCTTTCCACACCCTCCTCTAAAAGCTTAGCATTGATGGTATAATAGGTATAGTTTTCAATTGTAGAGCTTTATATACTTGATAGTGTAATGCAATACACTTGAGTGAGACTACCCAACCAAAACTGTTGAAGTGGTTTAGCTAACTTTGAGAGGCCACCCTCTAGATACTCTATATGTTTAACTGCATAATCGGCTATCAATTGAGCATTGTACAGCTGAAGTGATTGTGTTGCCTTTATGCCTTATTTAACACAGACACAATGACTACTCGGGATAATATTTATGCTTAGCACGACACCTCTCTGTATGTATTGTGCTCATACAGACACCTAAAGGATACCCATGTAAAGTGGTCGCTGCCCAAATTTGAACCTCTCCTATAATTTAGTGTGTTCTGGAGAGGCCAGTATCAAGAGAGAGAAAGAAAGTCATCTCTGTTATATAGTGACCTTTCTTCTCTAAGTGTTGTAGGCATCCCTGTAGTGACCCCTCTCTTAGGATGCTCTACTGTGTTGTCTTTACCATAAGTTCTCCTAATACTCTCACAGGACAAACTGAAGCATCAGCAGTGACAGTTACGAGCCAAATCACCGTTCCCGACGGCAACTCTGAAAAGATCCCGGCCGTTTCAGACGAAATACCAGCCTCTACACTCCCCCATCGACAATTTAACTACGGTGCCAATCAGGTTAAGGGAGAGGTAGAGGAGGATGAAAAGATAACTATTGACAGAAGAAAGAGAGAAGAGGGAATAGTTGGAGAGGCTGATATATCTGTTGAATATGACAGTGCCAGTGAATCAAAGGCTCTAAGAGAGCGTATTTTTGGTGAGAGGACATTGGGAGGTCAAACGGGTATTGATGAAGCAGAAGGCTGGCACGACTTAACCTCTTTAACTCTATCAAACAGAAGGGACGTGTCCGCAAACAGAGCTGGTATAGATGTTGACAGAATCCAACATGACCTCACCTTGGGCGAAGTTGACCACAACACACAGGTACGCACAATATGTCTATTGCATACCTACTACTACAATAGGGGCTCCAAACCACCAATTTACGTTGATTTATTAAACTTTGCTTGGTATTCAATTCGACTGCTAGGTTTTAGAAAAACAAGGGTTCTCTAAGGACAGTGTGTATATATGTACGTATGTATGAATATAGTGTATTATGTATGGTCCATAAATATCTCTTCAGGGAGGAATATTTTAGTAGTTGTTTAATAGCCCGTCTGGAATTATAATCAGTGTAGTTGGCTAGCCACCATCATTGCTTGTTGTTTATATTGGAGAATGCTTTGAGGAAGGGACCTTCTGCTTGCATATACTTCTCTGCTGCAGCATACACCAAAACATGACCTTGATGTGACCTTGATATGACACTATGCACACATAATGGTATTTAGTATAATTACATGTTTGGAGCTTTGTGTGAGTTTAACGGTGAAAGTTTCATAAATTGATTGAACGGGAAAAGTAGGTGGAAATGTAAGAACAAGAAGAGAAACACTATCAGTTGCTCTGATGAATAGACTAGGTTCTAGAGACTTAAAGTGATAGATATTTTGAGCTTAGGTTTGTACGGCAATTTGAAAGGTTGTTATCAGTATAATGTATGTAAAACAAAGAGAGGTATATCAGTTGCCCTGGTGAAGATATTTGACTGTATAAAGAGGCTTGAAGTGGAAGATATATTATACGTATATAGGTCTGTGGGAAATGAGAATATTCCACAGTATTATGGTTACCAATTTGGTTACTGCATGTTCTCAGAAATGTGTGAAACGAATAACGAAGCGGTGAAGGGCAGGAAATGTGGGATTTGTTCTCTTGGCAGAGTACCAACTTCCCATTCAATAACCAGTCTAGTTGGAAATCCTCCCTCTTCCTCTTGCATTCATTGCAGCGTAAACCTATACACGTGTTTTTCAAAAATAGCTCAAAGTCTTGTGGTCACGTGTGATACAAGCCTTACTATTGAGCCTCTGTACGAATGGCATTCCTGGTTCCTATTTCATTTGGATGGGCTGCCAATTGACATCACCTGTGGTATGCATCTTCTGTTATGGTGTGGGCTGCTTAGGTGCATATCTTCCAGTGTTAGTTTAAGAGACTAAACACAGCTGTGACGATAAGCATTGCCCAAATATCCATTACTATTTTATGCTTACTACTCTATACGTGACCTTTCCTTGTATATTGTACAATACTCACTGAATAAGGTATCCGTTAAGCATAATGCCCATTTAAACTTTCTCATAGTATCCATAATGCCTTTTTAAACCTTCCCTTACTTAAGATCAGTCATACTGAGTTGTATGATAACTAGCTGTTTAAGTGTAACAGTAGAGGTAGGCAATTATTATACTTGGCAAAGTAGTGTTATGAATGTTGCTCACACTGTTCAATTAATGTTTCTCCGACACAGATGCTGTCCCTGCTAACATCCACAGCGACAAGAAGGTCTAAAGGAGCCATCGATCACAAACGTGACGAGTCATTCTCGAGTTCGATTCAATCTTATGATAGCGTCTTCACAGACACAGAACTCTCCAATAGCCAGCAGTTGGGAGGAAACAGATACATTCAAACTGGTCAAGAATCCACCGATCATGGAGTAACAATGGGTGCCGGTAAGACAACTGAAAGGTTAAACAGAGATCCTCGATTGTCAAATGAGGCCACTGTGACAGTAAATGATGTTGATTCCGGTAAGAACGAAGATAAAAGGAATTCTAAGGACAGTGGATACGGCTCGAGACTCAACACAGTTGATCTACCCTCTCCTTCTCACTCCAGCTCGTTGAAATCATCACCAAAGAGCCAACCATCTGAGACCAAAATGGAGCAAGAATCGGTAGATAATACGACTCCGGACGCAGAGGATGACTCACTAAAGATTCTCCCTCTTGCTAATTCCCCGGTCAATATAAACAAGTCTTATTGCCAGTTTTACTTTTTTGATGATGCTCAATCTACAGTGATGGAGGTTATGCATTCTAAGAGTACCATTGTTGAAAAGCGCAGCAGACAAGGAAAGTACCCTTCCCAGCCTCTATTGCCTCATATAGACCACTCGAAGACCCTGCTCAATCAGCTTACTATCAAATCTATACAGGCCATAAAGAGTGCAAGTTGTTCTTCACTTGATCGACTCTCACTCACTTCATCTCTAGAGGAATATGCCTCGAATCTTGCCAAAGGAGGGGAGGAGAGCACTGAAGCTGGATTACAAAGAGGAAGACTTCTTTCCGTGACACGTTTTGAGACACTCACAACGGATCTGGAATCTCCGCAGTGTGCAACTGTAGTAACAGTATCAGGTCCACCACCAGAAGCAAAGGAGAAGAAACAGCTGAAGCATCTATTGAGTAGGTTTCACTTTGGCCGGAGAAAAGCAAGAAGCGAAGTCATTAAATCTGGTGATGCTGGTATGATAGCTGTCTCAGGAGGAGGAGTTAAATTGAGAAAGAAGAAAGGCGGGGCCAGTAGAAGTGAAAGACAAAGAAAGGTCGTGAGTGACGATCTCACTCACAAAGTCAATTTTACAATCGGCGGCGTTGGACCTAAAATTGTGGAGCCAACTCAACCAACAAAGATAACTGAAAAGCAACTAAAAACTAAATCACCTACTCCTCTTCCTAAACCTCAGAAGATTCTAAAACGATCAAAAACTCCTGAAGTATTTACACGGAAAGGTTCCACGAGGGACATGGACTCAGTGCAAGAGAGAGAGATATGCTTGTCAGCAGAGCATGCCTCACCGTGGAACAGGACCTATTTAGTACGGGAGAACCACATAGCTCCTCTTTCAGCCGAGCTAAGTCATTCAGTTGACGGTGGCCTTCAGCTGAGGCATAACGTCGGTAAAATTAAAAAGTTGACTCAGCCGTCCCAGTCAACCACCAATCTTGATCTCTCATGCAAATCCAAAACTGAGACCCACGTTGGACTGAGAGTTTCTCAATCAGTCAACGATCTCGGACATCCTGTTCTCGTTGGGGGTTCTAGAGAATTTCTCAGAGATGAGCACCCGAAGGAGGGATTCCTATGGAGGGTCTTGGGTCGTGCTAGCCAACGGTGGCCCGCTATGATCCACATTGTTCCGATACTAACCAACGAATCTGGACTGAGCGGTTTTGGAGTACGAAAGGGACAACAGATTCGAGCGTTGTATCGCGTTTCAGGTCAAGTCATAGTCGAAACTGAAACCAATCACTTGGCTTGTATCCCCTACGAATGCTGTCGAGTATCACGGAAATATTACGGACAAGAATCACAACTTACTCAACTCTCATATACCCAGCTCTACCTGCCTATTCCTGACAACCTAGCCAGCTTCACCAAAAACTCTTCCTCCTCTCCTTGTTCTTCTTCAACAAGATCAACTACTCCGAGGAATATCTGTATTAATACACCAATAGAGATGGTAGCTATTCAGGATAACTACGATCGCCTGCCAGTCGGTGAAATCAACGTAGAAGCGGGAGACAAACTCAGAATCCTCTTCTGCGACGAAGAGAGAGTATTTGCGGTGAAGGAGAACGGAGAGGCGGGTCTCGTGGCCCGAAACTTCTGCCGACTGACACGAAAATCGGAGAAGACCTACCAAAAGTGGGTGGAGCTTACGCGGTCTACATTCCAATCCGATTATCCAGTTAAGTTTGGTGAACCTCCGCCTTCGTTTCTCTTTGACGGTACCCTCAGTGAGATCAAATATACTGTCCGATCCAAGCCTAACACACCAGAAGCACAGAGAAAGAACAGAGTTAAAGTTAAATCTCTCCAAATTGACTCCAGATCAGGAAGGCCCAGGATAGCAGAAAATCCAGTAGACTCGAGCCATAACAACACAGTTGCCTCACAGAAACAGTACAGACCACTCCCACCTACTCCACAGAGAAAACGTAAAGATAAAACTCCAATTTCGCCGCTCACGAAAAGTGGACTCAGATCTCCCATGAGTCCAGCTAGGAAGGTTCTGGAACCTCTGTCTCCAACTTTAGCCGGGCATTCCATGACATCTCCTACTTCGCGCCCATTTCCATCTTCACCTCCTCCACCTCCCAGTGGTACTCTATCTCCTCATCTTCCGTCTTCTCCTCCTCCTCCACCATATTCTAGACCTTCTCTCTCGTCGCCAATAGAGAGAACAGTGGGTGCAGCTATTAAACCACCTTCCCCTGTGCTTAAGACACAAGAAGGAGGAAGAAAACCGTCACACTTGTCAACTGCGACAAAGATATGGCAGCCATTTTCATACTCTGGCAAACTGATGACTGTGGTTCGAAATTATTCTCTTCACGCCAAGGGAGAGGAGTCTTCCATTAGGAAAGGTCTGAGAGTGCGAGTCGTAAACTCTTCGCCCGATGGGAGGACACTTCGAGTGGCCACAAACACAGGAACCCAATTTGATATCCCGGTCTCTCACCTCTGTCTCTCTCGGAAGATATCCGAACCGGCACTTCTCGGGTACGAAACAACCAAGTTCAGAGGTCACCAAGCTGTGTTTGTATCCAACAGTATGCCATTGAAGAATTCACCGCCATTGAGTCCAAGACAACAGCTACCTCTCTCTGCGCCTCAGTCACCTCGCTCGAATCTTCCTCTGGAATGTGGCAAAATCATGACTGTGATACGCAACTTTGTCCCTTCGCCCGACAATCCAATGGTAACCATCAGAAGAGGTCTCCGGGTCAAAGTCCTCGGTGGCCATGACAACATCGTCAAGGTGATAACAAAGTCCGGAACAACATTTAATATTCCGAGAAGTCACTTACGCCTGGCCCATAAGAATTCCGATGCATCCACATTTGGTTTGGAGGAGAAACAAGCAGGAATAGCACCTCCTACGCAGAGAAACACTAGAGAAGACTTCACAGTTGAGGACGGACAAGGAAATGTTTCCCCTAACACGAATATTCCCTCAAGTGGCACATCTATCCAGCAAGCTCATCCTCCTGCTTCACCCGTCTCACAGGCGGTGGTGGGGTCTCCTAGCAACCAAACAAACGGTACCCAGCAGGGTCTTAATGGGGCTCAGTCGTTGAGGGGTTGTCGTGTGAACAGCACGGGTAGTCAGGTGTTTGAACTTTGTTAAAAGTACACTTTTTGTTTGGTTTATTGTTGTGTTTTAAAATTTCTGCATCAAATTGATTTTTTATTTCGTTTTAATCGATCTCTTACGCGTCACGCATGCGCATAAGTTACGCGAAAGATCCCCGCTTTTTCCAAGGGAATTGCCCCGTAACACGCGTATTTATCTTCGACCGTCCTCTACTCTCGTTTTGCTTTAGCTACGAGAAAACTAGGAACAGGACTATTAAATTTGTAAGTAAGATTGTATTTATTAGTAGCTCGAAATGGCGTCCGCGTAGCTACGCGCTGTAACAAAAGTTTGTGTTGCAGGTTAACGTGTGCGACCGTCTCCAATCTCTACCCGTCTGTTCGTTATTTCACGATTGGGATGGCGGCGCACCTCGACACCGCAGCGTGCGACAGTTGGAGCCCTCTTGACGACGTGGCCTGCGACCTGAAACGATATCTCAACATCTCCAACCTCAAGCCCCTGCTCCGCGAGAAACGTCTTCTGACGGACGACGAATTCGAACAAGTGGAGATCTCTTCCGCTAATCCTACCAGCCAGGCCATCGACAAGTGAGCTATCTCGCTGATATTAGTGCAAAATTACCTGCAACGCATCCCTGAAGCAATTTAGTGGTTACGTCAGTGTAGCATATAATTATTATTAAATCAAGGCCATTAATTGACACGTGGAAGTACTTAACTGGGTTGCTGTGTTCCATTTCTGATCACTGCAAACCGCTGTTATTTACTGTCCCTCCCGTCTGGGTTGCCTGTAATAACCATTGGGTTGTGTGCCCTGCCTGCGTGTGGGTACCCACGGAATCTGCTTAGCTTGGCACTATGGGAAACCTGAGCCACCGCTGTTGTTGTTACAGTGCATTAGACTGTAAGGTGTTTACAGATTCTGAAATGAAAATTTAAAAAGAATGTATGATATAGTTGTGAACAGTATATATACACTTAGTAAAAACCCAACACAGTATATATCATTCTTGCATTGTATCTCATCCTTGAATTGGAAGTTTAGGACCATGTTCCATTATAATTATATTACTTCTATACCTCATGCATAGTTTCCTATTGGTATATATGCACACAGGTTCATATCCATTCTGAAGACCAAAGCCCCCGATCACTCTGAAAAGTTACTAGAAGTCATGAAACTCTCGCTCCAACAAGAAGACTATCACCTCGGACACCAGTTTCTGTCCCAGAGACTCGAGACGGCCATCGTGGAGAGAAAAGCTGTCTGTGGGGAGAGATCGCGGCAAGTAGCTGCTCTTCAAGAGGCTGTCGGTGCCATAGCCATACGAGGTTTGCTACGCCTTGTTAAATTCTGTGTTTGAGCCTCTAAACTGCTTGGCAGTGTTTGGCTTCAACCACCACTCGCATTTTTTAGACACTTCTAAACTGATTTGAATACATCTCTAGTGTACATTTAGTGTTACTATTTATAATAGCATGAAAACTCTCTTTTTTCAACCAAGCCCAGTCTGTGGCAAGACCACCTTCCTCCTCTGTGTAGCCCATTAAGGAAATGCCTGAATAATGCATGAGCCTTCCAGTATGATACGTTGCTTTATTCGGAGATGGTGCTAGCATCATGAGGGGAATATTTAATGTGGCTCTTCATACCTTAAGATTTCGTATTCTCACACATCAATCTTCCATTGTTTATGCAGTGTATGCAACAGTAGCACCTCGCTATTGTGTCGACACTTGCTTTAGCAGGTATGGCACTGTCGGTTAGTTGCATATATAATTCCCATGTGCATTGGTATTTTGGTCATGAGAGTCTTCCTGTGTTTAGTCTCAGAAGTCTGTGGAGCATAATGTTATGTTCATTGACTCCATTAACTACTTTGCAAGGAGTATATCGTGCATTGTATGAATACCAAGTATAGAGGTAGAAGGCTAGATGCAAGAAAGGAGAATTGAAGCTGCATGTAGCGCAAAACACACTGTGAATAAAGAAACGTGTATAGCTTGTACTATATATAAGGATTTTTGGTGCTTCTGCTACATTGCTGTGTTAATAGTGCTTATATAGCTACATAACCAACTCTCTGTATGTATTATATTAGGCTCAGGTCATCCAGTCATAAGGCCCAATGATAGTGGAGTTTTCCCTGGTGCCAGTAGTACTGATAGCAGCCAAGAAACGGGATCTCCGCTATCCACACCCTCTTATTCTACTTACAATGGAGGAGGACCTCACTACCGGGCAAACCTTCCCATCGTTCGACGACAAGACTCCGCATTGGCTCCATTTCATGCATTTGATGAACAACAGGTTTGCGAAATCACTACGCCAGCAAGATAGTGCATTATACACAATAAGTACATATATCTATAGTTCAGGGATATCGTGAAAATATTTCGAAAATTCTATTAAGTAACTAATGTCATTTGTTCATTGTCTTTTGTTTTTGAATACAGTTGAGTAAGATGAAGCAGAGTATATTTCGTCAGATGAATAACATCAGCAAAAAGTTTGCCGTGATGGTACTCGGCATATATCGTCTGTTGAAAGACAGCAAGACTCCGGTGGACGAAATCAGCATAATGCTACAATACCTGGGCTGCACCACGATGAATAAAAGTACTGTGGCTGTGGCAGGGCAGCAGAGAGACGGTGTAAAAATGTTCACCGGTTCGGATGAAATCTGCCAGGCGCGAGATCTACACCGACTGATGGAGTGCCTGAAACAGTACAGTTCCTGGTACAACTATCGACTGGTGAAGGAAGTGGCGGAGGAATTCACCGGAGAGGAAGGAAAGAAGTTGATCACAGAATATGAAGCTGAACTGAGGAAGCACTACGTTACTCTAATAGCATACCATTGCCCCGAGTTCACCTTAGAGCAGAATATACCTTCAGGATATACCAAACTTATCGTGAAAGTTGACTGGGACTATATATCGACGAATCTCCATGACGTGGGTTTGTTTCAGTCCAGTTTGGGTGAAATTCTCGAGCTGGAGCCGTACGTGTTTCTCCTGCGCTCCGTCGAAGAAGGCTGCGTTCGTTTGGAATGGGCTCTCCCGGCCGTCGTTGAGCCTCACGTGACCAGGATGATGGAGGAGAAAGAGAGTTGCTTGAGAGATTTGAACATTATTAGCATGGAGATTCTGTCAGCTGAGGCCTCTACTAGATCCAATGTTGTCGTGCAGTTTCCTTCTCATCATGGGAAGGTTAGTGTTTAACTTCTCTCTCTATGAGGAGACAGACCTCTCAATTGATCCTGCTAAACACTGACGCTTTACTCATGACCTCATAAAAAGGGGTAACTCCTTTCATTGGCAACTAGTAATACCTAAGTATCCCAAAGTTCCCTGTTTTTTGCTTAGTGTAGACCATATTAGTCATATGTGGGTGGCCTGGGTGTGGAGATATCAGCATACTTCACTCTAGTATCAATACAACATATTGATCCACTTGCCTGTGGTTGGCTACAATAACTATTGAATATTTCTAGCTGGCAGTAAACACCGGCACATCTTGTTTACACTTGTGCTACAATGGTGCATGAGAACCCAGAAGTCTTACCTTGCAAAACTGTAACCCCTGCTTTGCTCTCTAGCCTGGGCACACTGTTACACTATGTAGGTAGGAATAGATTGTACAGCATTGAGCAAGTAGTGTGGGAGTATGCAACATGACGGTCAAAGGACCACAGAACCCAGTGGAATCTAACTCGGTAGGCGTAAAAGTCATGCGTCCGTCACACCTCCGACTCCATATTCAAAGGGGGAAGATTTAAACTGGGATGCTGTGTAATCAAAGCTTACCACCTCATCTTACGTAGCTGCATATCTCCCTGACAACCCGGTATGCCTAATAATGTCCATTGAGGGATGTGTTTACAAAGAATGCTTGCCGAGTTGTAAATATTGAGGTCGGTATTTTTGAGTAAGTAGTTTCAACCTCTAGTGACATGTCCCCTGTACTAGCCCAGGAAGAAGCCCATTCAGAACTATGGTATGCTAGGTTAATTCCTGCACGCAGGCCCACTCAAGGGATAGACCCCTTGTTAGCGTAATAAGATAATCACCGGTGTAAACAGTCTAGGCTGGCTGCCTTTGATGCATAGTGCTTTAGCATACTATTGCTATATTTGTAACATCGTTCCTCAGTGTAAGTGTCTAACAGGAACACGATTGATTTGAATGATGTTAATACGAAATACCCTTTTAGTGTGAACTAACTCTAAACTCCCTGCTTTAACTATATTGTATGCTGTATCTTCTTTTTAAATGAAACTCCTGTTTGTGTGAGGAGTTTGGCTGTCCCCATTACTATAGACACTCTTTAAATGAAACTTCAGTTATAGATGGACCTCTATTTTCCATTGCAGGTGAAGCCAACAGTACCATTTTCAAGCCTGTGTCAACCACACACTCCATGCAGCACGTCTCTCTCGGCCTCCTCATCCATTGTCAGTGTTCTTGACCAACCGATATCCTCTGTCGAGGCCGAAATTCTATCTCTCTACGACAGCGATAGTAGTCGTGGGAACTCGATTCATGAAGACATGGTCACCTTCAATACCAGCAGGGCAATGATCGAAGAAGAAGGTGGAAGAGAAAATGACGATGGCTTCGGAGGTTCGATAGATTTCATACAAGCAGAAGGTGACTCAACAGACTACCCTGTTATCCAAACTACAGGCTCCCACACCATCTCTTCTTCATCTACAAACCTAGCTCTTTTACACAAATCTGGTCTCCAACACACCAAGCTTGTCAGCCACTCGGAAGGGGACTTACTCAGTCCTTTTAGCAATCCGCTACACTGTCAGGTCTGCCAAAACCAAGCCATTTCCCTCCCTCACATGGTTGATAATATTGTAACTCACGCCTGCCTAATATCAAAGTCAAATCAAAGGCGAACTCACTTCAATTTTGTTCGTAGACTCTCAAAAATCCCGAAGAAAATTGTGCGTATGTTTCAAAGCAGTGAGAAGAAAACGAAGAGTAGTAAAAAGAGATGTTTGTCGCATGGTCACTCCCCATCTCCTCTTCACATCTTAGACTTTCCAGAAGAGCCGCGAAGAATAGGGAGTAGCCTGAACATGAATAAACCTCAGGTCACCCGGCCTCTGTTAACTATAGACAATATTTCACTCTCTCTACCGAATCTCAGCAATGGTGAAAGTGGTGGGTCGAGTTTGGTTGCTGGAGAGTTGATTTGTCCACCCTCGGATGATGGACGAAGAGACAGCTCGGTCTCAGCTACTTTATCAGAGTCTCTTCAGTTACCGATTAGTACCGCTGTCGGTCAGCACCGTAGAGACAGTGCTGTTCCTTCCTCTCCCACTTCCTCGATTTCTATTCCTGATATCACCTCACCCATTCTTGCCCGACAGACAGAGAAGCAGGCTGAGAATCAGACACCAGGGAATCGAGACTCGGGAATGGGTTCGTTTCGATCAGACGACAGTCGACCGACAGTAATCCAATATAACAGAGAGGCATCTTGTGATAGTACCGATACAGTCTCCCTCTCTAGTATGAACATGCCTAGTCTTCCTACTCAACCTTCTTCTAAGAGAAACAGCTACAGTTCTCACTACTATGTGAACATTAAGCCTATGATACCTGAAGATTCACACCACTTTGATAGTCGAAGTACTTCACCAGTGAGTAGTTAACTGATTTATTATTCTCAACCTCCTTTCTAAGGACACTTCTCTAGAGTAAACCTCTTAATTATGGACACCTCATACTCATAACACTCTGCTATGTAACTATGTATTTCTTGCTGCAGGTCACATGCACGTCACATGATCTAGAATCTCAACGCTATCCTCATACAGTATCTATGATAGACGACCAACACTTCGCCGAGGAAGAAAGTTATGAGAATCGTGAACGGTCGCGATCTCTGACGGAAAGCTCGGTGCACGGCGTTAAACACATATCAAAGAAGGAATCGTCTGCTAACACACCACACAGCTCGGGCTATGCGTCCTACGCCGGGTCTTCCATGTTTTCCTCCATGGTAACCGAAGACGGCTTTGTGGATGGAGTTTGCACGGGTGGTGGAACCACACCCACTGCCGCTTCTCCTCGCAGCCAATCTCGGCATATACCTCCCTCAGGACCGTTTGCTTCCGCCGCCATCTATAGCAGCCATGTTAAACGCGGAGGTTCACTTAAGGAGTCGCTTCGATATTCAATCAGAAGGAAGTACAACGTTCACTCTCCACCAACTAAGACACTCAGCGCCAATACAAACTGGGAATCAAACAATTAGCTAGTTTCTGCTATATATAGCTATATTATATATCTGTATCTAGACACTACATAGCTAGATAATGTACAGCTGTCTCACCTCTTTCATATCTTCTATATACTCACTGATGTTCTATGCAATTGTGGCACGGTATTTTCTTTCATCTCACTTCAGTTCGTTCACCACTTTAGAATAATATCCGAATAGCGCGGGAAGTTGTAGTTACCTAGTAATACGCACGCGTGGATTATATCGGCCTTTCACGCATGCGCATATAATTAACCCTTTATTTACTGAATATAATGTTAAAGCACGCACGTGCACTTTGAAGAAAGAGAGAGAGAGAAAGATCGACGGGGGAGAACTAGAAATGAGTACGGAGCCTACGCCAGCAGCAGCAGCGTCGGGGGAGCAGCAGTACGACCTTACCTCGGTCATAGGTGGCTACCTGGACCGCCATCTTGTGTTTCCAATGCTCGAGTTCCTCTCCGCTAAAGAGGTAAAGAGAAGTATATACGAATTCTTGGCTTGCCTTTGTGGAGCCTAGGTAGGGATTGTATATGATATCGTAACGTGTGTAGATATATGAGGAAGAGGATATGTTGAAAGCGAGGCTGGAACTGCTGAGCAAGACTAACATGGTACGTTATTACAGTGGAACCTTAATGTAACAGACCTCATAGAAGAGACCTATCATTAATATTCTCTCTATCATCATCAGGTTGACTACGCAGTGGACGTATACAAGAAGCTCAATGCAACAGCCCCTCCTGGTAATACACACAAACAGTATCATTTCTAAAGCCTCGTTCCTCTCCTCCTCCTCCTCCTCCTCATTCTCCTCCACTATCACTAGAGCTGCTCGACAAGAGACAAGAGGTAGTGGAAAAGCTGCAAGAATTTGAAGAAACAATCGATCCTATCGTTCAAATATTTGAAGACCCTGAAGTCCAAGAGTACCTGGAACAGAAAAAGTAATGCATTATAAAGTCTTTGTACATACATGATAATATTACACATAACATTTTTCTTCATTTTTTCAGGGAGGACCTCTCTTTATTTGAATACCTATCTCAAAATCATAATGTAAGTAAAATTATCATAATGTCCTTATTCTATCAATATTAGAGAGGTTCCACTATCAATACTGTCCATATTAGAGAGGTTCTCTCCCAATTCCATAGTTTAAACCTGAGATGGTAGATTTGGTGTACAACTGCGCTAAGTTCAAGTACGAATGTGGCAACTACACGGAGGCCTCCGAATACCTTTACTTCTACAGAGTATTGGTGAGTTATTAAAACACTTGAATTTGAAGGCTGTTGAAATTCTAATGTGAGACAAGTGCCATATACAATGTTTTTGGCTGCCAATGAGAGAGATTCATTTTACTATAACTAACAGTTTTTCCTGGCTACAACTTATAGGCAGTGTTGAAACTTCAATGAGAGATACTTAAGTTTTTGTATGTAGCTGCCAAAGAAGAGAATCATTATGCTGTAACCGACAGCTTTTTCTGACTATACAAGTGTCTAAGACATCTTGGTTTCACAATAGCAACGGCACTTTTCAGGCCCCCCGGTAACAATCTTTCTCTTCCTTCAAAACTGTTTTCTTCACTCTTAACTCCTCCATCTCCTCCTCTTTCTCCACTACAGGCACCAGGAGACCACCAGTACACGTTGAGTGGTATGTGGGGTCGCCTCTCCTGTTACATTCTAGTCTTTGACTGGGAGGCTGCTCTGGAGGAACTTAACAGTCTTCGCAAACACATCGATGATTCAGTTAGCCTTGTTTATGTAGCCAAGAGGTTTTGTTGTAACTTTATTCTCTCCAGATCCACACCCCTCATCTCCTCCGTCTCCAGCAGAGAAGCTGGCTCATTCACTGGAGTCTCTTCGTTTTCTTTAATCACGCCAAGGGACAAGATGACATCATCGAATTGCTTCTCTATAAACCTGAGTGGGTTTACAAGTATATTGTGTTTTTATATAGAATTTAAAACTTGGGTTTACGGAATTTTGCATCAATTATGTTTTTCTCTCCTCCTCCTCCACCTCCTCCTACTACCCTCCTCCTCCTCCTCAGCTATCTGAATGCTATTCACACGAGCTGTCCTCACATTCTGCGCTATATCACAGCAGCAGTCATTACTAACAAACGTCGCCAGTCCATCCTCAAAGACCTCATCAGAGTCATTAAAAGAGTAAGCTCCTAAGATCTCTCAATGATTGATGCTATAATCTGCTGAATTTCCTCCTTCTCCTCCTCCTCCTCCTCCTCCTCCACCTCCACATGCTCCTTCCCTCAAAGGAATCACATGCCTATAAAGATCCCATCACTGAGTTCGTGGAGTGTCTCTATGTGAAATTTGACTTCGACTTGGCACAACAGAAACTCATCGAATGTGAAAAGGCAAGTATACTAGGCACAATGAATTTCATTCTCTCCACACTGGTCGGTAGTGGTCAGCTTTAAGTCTGGTTCACAATATGACGCTGAGAGCCTGCGTCGCTCAGCGTCGCAGCGTCAACGCTCAAGTATGACGCTGGATTAGGATTTATTTCTATTCCAGCGTAGCGTTGCGTTAGCTAACGCAGTAGTAAGCGCTCATAAGCCCGTATTTTGGCGGTACAGCCTTGTAATAACATGTTGAGTGTGACGACGCTCGCGACGCAAGCTCCCAGCGTCATATTGTGAACTAGGCTTTACCCACCACCACAACTTGGTTCTTATATATGAAAGGACAACCCCGCTGTAGGTATTGGACAGAGATTTCTTCCTGGTGGCCTGCCGGGCAGAGTTCATTGAAAATGCTCGACTCTGTATCTTCGAGACATTCTGTCGCATTCATCAGTGTATTAGTATCAGGTATATACTATAATATATAGGAGATTTATTGATGATGTCATTATTATGTAATAGCCTTATGGAGTAGTATTTGCTGCCATTTTGGTTTCTTGATTCAGGTGTGCCGTCACCTGTGCTATTGCTAGGCCCACGAAGCTCAGGCACACCATAGTGTAATGTGGATTGTGGTACCACTTCAGATGTTCCATGCCTCATGGAGGCCAATCATTGAACAGAGCTATTTGTTTCATTTGTTCTATCTCTATCATTTCTCAACCCCTCACCTTCTCACACCCTCACTAACTCACCTTCTCACATCCTCACATCCTCACTAACTCACACCCTCACACCCTCACACCCTCACATCCTCACATCCTCACAGTATGTTAGCTAACAAACTCAATCTGAGTGAAGACGATGCCGAACGATGGATAGTAAATCTCATCCGAAACGCTCGCCTCGACGCCAAAATCGACGCGAAAGAGGTTCGGTTTATTACATAATTTGAGGTCATGTGACATATGATGACGTCATTGCAGGGTCATGTGATCATGATGAGCCAACCACAGTCAATATATCAGAAGGTCATTGATAAAACAAAGGGGCTGGCGTTTCAAGCTCAGTTCTTAGCGCAGAGTATTGACAAGAGGCTGAGTGCTCAGGAACAACTTCGATCATTCCCTGCAGTAGTACCTCCAGTTAGCTCTCTCTGCTTTATATATACTACTAACAGTAGAACCTCCGAACAAAGGACACTTTGGTGCCAACAGTTTTGTCCTTACTAGGGAGGTTGTCCTTATCTCGGAGGTTAAATTGTACACAGTTCTATTGCAAAAGGGCAGAGCGAGTGTCCCTTGTAGAGAGGTTCTCTTTATCTTGGAGAGTCCCTTATTGGAGGTTCCACTGTATTATTCATTACTATAGGTTACTTCTGGACACCCTTGGGTTCCTGCTGACTCATAAAACATTATATATCACATTTTATATAATTTAAGTAAACATTTTTGTACATCATCACTTTAAATATGGTTCTTTCAAAATAATATGTAATTGTGCTGAGGTAATGTTAGCTATAAAAGTATATACCTAACTTTAAATTTTAAAAACTTATAAATTGAGAACTAACTTCACTCATACGCATCAGTAATGTTTTCTATTTTTCCCTAAACTTTCTCTGAATTATATCTACCATGTCACTAAGTCCTGTAGTTCCCTTCAACATCTTCATAAACTGAGAATAAGCTCTCACATCTTTTCTTATTCTTTCGAGAGCGAGTTCCACTATCTGTTTAGCTGTTAGGTCTTCTAATGGGTCAATCCAGCGAGCCATTTTGAACTTGGTGTTCAGAGTATCCAGTGATCCTGGAGTAGCTTTGATAGATCTAATGATGTCTTCCATTGAAGACTGAATTGCTATATATTCTGGTGTATCACGGCCTGATCGGAGTGCAGGATCTAATTATTCAAAGTACATAATCAAGATCAAACCAGGTTTAGAGAATTGGTTGCCTTGGAGATGGCATATGGCATATTATCAGTTGCTATGGAGACAGATTATGCAATGTTGTCACATATAAACTAGGTTGTAAGTGTTCGAGTTGTTGCAAGCTACCTACGCCGTTTTGCCCATATACAACTGACTGCTTATGAGTAACATAAGAAGTTAAGGATTTAATATTTTTGTTGAAAAAATAATATACTATTAATAGAGAGACACTAGCATAGTCTTGCAGAAGTTGTAGAGCTTTATAACATCTGTCTCACGGAGTCAGCCAACTGCATATTTCCACTCGCCTCAGCTGCCGCGATGAGAGCTCGGTAGGTAGCTCCACGACTCTTTTTTGTTATCCACTTCTCCAGACACGCTCTCTTCTGCATGGCATAGTCTCCTTGGTGATCACGAAGTATTTCGGTTTCATCCTGACTAGTGAGGTCCAGAAATGGACTGAGTGCCCTCCAATCATTGAGGTAGTCCCTAGCAATAATTGCTACATCCGTACGGCTAATTTTTTCGTCCAATTTTGAAGCTCCTGCAGTGAAACTCGAGTCAAGTGGCTGATTTTAATTTCTTGCTCAGAGAAACTAGTTCTACATTATTGCATCTCCTAAGACTACAACCTCACAGTATATACCTGTAACATAATCCTAGTCTTTCTTTAATTATACTAAACCTGGGTGAACAACATGTATGTACTTGTCTCCATGGCAACTGAAACATGTTTCCATGGCAACCAATTAATCTTTTAAAGCAGAAAACTTGCGGAAACCATTCCTGACTACAATTAATAATAATATTTTAGTAGTTAAAAACCTGGTTGACTGGTTTCAGTGGATCGAGTAGTGTCTGCAGCCTTGAGCTGGACTTCAGAAGGAGCTGGAGAAACTTTAATATTTACACAAAGACTGTGATGGGAATGCGTATATATAAGGATTGTTTTTTAAACCTTGGATGCGCTCGGTGAGATGCTGCAGTCCTGATATATCTGTCAACATTTCGACAAACTGGTTGATGGTAGAGCTGTCGTGTTCCACTCTGTTCATGACAACTGCCATTAGGTCTTCTGATGACATGTCACCACCTGAACACGAAGAGTTTAACTATAAGTTTTCTTCTTGTTTACCGTGGACGAAGAAGGACACCTACTTCTTATGTACATTATAGCAAAGACCCATGTAGTTATAATCAAACAGCCAACTCAACAGCACCACACACTTAAGAGTCTCTTTAAACCCACTTAGACTGTTAGGTGATCCACAAACAACTCTTTATTCGATGACTCTGCCTGCCTTTCTAGACAGATACTCTATTGAAAGGCATCAGTCTTTGGTGGCCCTCTAGACGAATGTATCTACAGGATGTATTATGTAAGCGGGGAAACAGGCAATGCAGATGCATAGCAAGGCAAGGTAAAGCCATCTATATAGGACAATTCTATTCAAAGAAACGAACTGCCCTGGATGTGACTCAAACCCACGACATCCAGCATTCCAGCCTGAGTGCTCTACCATCTGTTTTAGTAGCTATACCTGAAGGTTTGATCCAGCCATTTGTGACCAACTTTCTCTTTAAACCTTTCCTTGCAACACTATTAGCATCTAGAGCTCCAGTTAGTGATTCATATTGACCCTGAACAGCCTTGTACTCCTTCGTGTTTGTTCCACTAGTTTTCTTGGCAGCCATTTGTTTGGTAAAACTACTACAAAACTCCTCCCATTGTTTCTATTTCCTTCATTCCTGTGGTGCCGCAATTACTACAGTAGCTAATCGATACTTCCGAGCATAATGAACTCCTCCCAATTTTTCTATTTCCTTCAATCCTGTGGTATTCATTATCTGTTACATATAATATGTACTCTTTATGAAACCATGGGACCAAATTCCCTTTATAGTAGCTTCACAGATATTAGAAACTCTAGTATATTACATTAGTTTGGATTATGCATGCAGTATAATGTTTATACCGTGGGTTTTGTTATAAATATAGCACACGATGGCACATACTAAAATAATAATTTGGTTACAAAACTCGGGTAGTGACAGTGCTAAGTACAATCAGATGTCAAGGAAAAAAGGAGAATTTTCTAGAAGAGCTAACACTATTCCAAAGTTTGGTCACTTTCTTGAAGGAACTGTAACTGTAATGAGAGAAAGGAGAAGAAGGGGGAGAAGAGTAAGAGGAGACAGAGTTATGGAACATCTGAAGTGGTAACCGCGGTCGACATTGCACTATGGTGTGCCTAGGCTTCGTGAGCCGAGTGTGATGGGACCCCCATGTGAGTTGGGCATGAGAACAAGGAAAGCATTATTAGATACACAAGAATCTTTCTATACCTACCGTTGTGTTTATCTGCTATCTTGTGAGCGAGGGCCTGATTGTTACCACCAGCCGGACTAGCCACAGCCTCCACCAGCAGTTGCCATGACGGTGGACCCCGAAGAGTCTCGTACGACTCCACCCACTCCTTCAACATGGCCTGAAGACAATCATCAATTTTCCTATAGTCACCCTCAACCCTGTCCAGCACATCCGAACGAAGACCCAGTGCCAGACCGAACGATTTCCATCGCGAGGCAATCGGCAGCACCTCCTCTTTGACCAAAAGCAAGTCTATATTATACCCAATAAAAAGATAAGAGCTTTTATTAGTACATTATACTTAAGAATATGGTCTAACAAACCCAGAGGATCTGGTGATGAAGTGCCTTGGCCTTGACCGCTTTTTGATGGTGATGGTGCAGGTGATGGTCCACCTGCTTCTGTTTATAATATATAGAAATGGTTTATAACACTGACTCCTATTTCTGCAAAGCTACGGATTAAACTTTCGCCCATCGAGAGCTCCTATGGCTAAGCTAGAACAACTTAAGGTTTAAATGGTTTGAATTGGTACTTAGCTAGCTTATCCTAAAAGAAAGGCATGCTTATATATGTAGAGAGCTAGCTATATATCTATCACTCCTCATTCTAGCTATAATATAGTGATATCAAGCTAGTTTGTTAGCTAACGTTGGATAGTAGTAGCAACTTTAAGACCAGCTGTACTCATAAAACCTAAAAACTCTTCAAAAGCCTTGTCACCACCAGTTTCAACTCTCTGTAGAGCCAGAGCCACTATCTGATCAGTTGTCCAATTTCCTCCTGGAGAAATCCACTCATTTGCTCTCATCTTTCTCAACAGTTTTGTCTTTGCATGATCATTGATGTCTAATTCATCAGACAAGGTGTCAGAGTTGACCAGCAGAGCTCTGTACTTAGGGTTGGCTTTGCCAGTAGCCATTATTGCTGCTTTGTTTACTGATGACACAGCACTTTTGGTATTACATGCCACTACTTATCTATGCTAGTACAAATATTCAAAGAATTTATTGACCCGCCCACTACAGTTTAACCGGCAGTTGCAGTGGAACCTTGTTAAAGTGAACACTGTTAATACGAAATACCCCTTTAGTATGA
>JAODVQ020524219.1:0-24194 GCA_025400075.2 Phenganax stokvisi
TGACTAGGCTGACAGATTTTGTATATTTCTTTGTGTCATTACCGTTAAAAATCTTTACAGAGCATCGAAGTTGCAAAATTTGAGCCGCTCCGTTAGCAATGCGGTATAGTGTAAACGGGCCGCAGATAGTTGAATATTTGTCGAAGACTGGTATTTAAACGGCATATTCAGAAAAAACTGAAGTGAATGGTGCATAGCGGCATAAATTGGACGAAGAATTACGTGAACTTTTAAAAGAATTCTTACATTTTAATAAAACATGGCGATATTGTATGTTTTGACACTCCCAACAAATTGTACAATATATACAAATACTTACTTTTAAAATTACAATTTATATAATGTATTCATGATATATCGATTATATATTGTATTGTTCATAATATGTCTATCCTTATGAAGAATGGCTTCCATATCATCGGAAGGTTCCATCTTTTAAGCTGTTCGTATTTCTCAGCTCTAATTTCTGACGAACAGAAAAATCATTCTTTTCTTCTCCCAGTTGATTCATGTCGAAGAAACGCAACGCGATGCGATCGGACGGAGAACAGCATTGCTATTTGCCCTTCTCTTTCTTTATAACCTGCCTCGTTTGACATCCTTGCTTTTAATCAAATGCCTGAAGGCTTGAAAGGATGTGTGATCCAAATCTGTCGGTGTGGTATCAGTCACATCAATTTCTACAGCTATACTTGAGTGTTCATTTGATTATATTGAAGGATGGTCTTTTTCAACTTCTGTTACTACACTACAGTCTTTTGTTCCCAAAGACTCCGCGTTGCTCTCTTCAGTCTTGTTCATAGAACTTGAGACTATGATCTCTGCGTTACTTTCTTCAGATTCTGCGTTTGTTGCTTCTCTGCTTTCATTATCAGCGTGATCCGATGATGTTTCACCTTGATCGTTTTCCGTTGAGCTCTCACCACTCTCTTCAAAACGTTGTGTTTCACTTGATTCTTCCTGTGATTCAGTGACTTGCTGTGCCGATGCTGCGACTTCGGTCGACTTTTCACCGTGAACCGTTACTGAGATTTCAAAACTTGTTTGTGACTGCACGTCCGATTCTTCTTGCTCTTCATCTTTGTTTTCCATTTCCTCAGAGGCTATGGATATAGTGGAACTAGTTCTCGAATTCTGTCGAAATCCTGGATTCTCAACTCCGGACGTATTTTCAGCGCCGTTAATTTTTTCAGCAAACACGGAGTTGATTGAAGCAATTGACGGACGTTCGCTCAGTGTCTTGTAAACCTTTTGATCCGATGGAGTTGACATCCACGAAAAATTTGATTCAGGGTCGTTAACTTTAACGCGTAGGTATCGGAAATAACTGAACACTGGAATCTCGGCAAGGGCCTGCAATGAAATGTTCTCATTAGTGAATAAAAGCAAAGTGGGTGTTTAACACAAATGCCATTCTTTTCATGTAACCATATAGTCAAATTCTCTAGTTGCTTTTAACTTTTCTTCAGTTAATTTTTACACGATGGATATGTTGGTGATAATCATTGCTCTGCTTTAATCCCGCTGTTGCAATCACTAATGGACCATTGTATTTTCAAAAGGTCGTAATGATACCCCCTATAGGGGGTCTGCATTTTAAAATGTTGCTGCATTAATTTTCTGGTATTGGGATAGATCTCACAATTTTCGCTGAAAGAATATTTAGTTATTTTGCAAAAATAAAATTCAACTTACCAGAACAACAATCGCAACAAGTCTAAATGTTCTTTCCCAATCTACGAGCTAAAAATACAAATACATCAAAATTTAATGTCGTAATAATTGAGAATATGTCGATTTAAAACGTAACATTTTACACATGTTGAAAAGCTACTCAATCAATCAGTTACATTAATGACTATGTATTGTGATTGAGATTTTTGTTGTATAACGGGATTTATTTCAAACTTGTATGTTTTTTACATTAATTTTTGATTACTATCAATGTTTACCCCAAATAAATTAAAGAACAAGCTTGTTTTATGTGGGTTGTCATTAACATTCTCCAATCATGCTTCAAAGCTCCTACTTGCTTTGTTTCTCATTAGCTTAAGTGTGTTTTCCTATCAACCATAAGCACGTCTGATTATATCTACATTTTGAGTACAGTAACCGCCACGAAACAACATGCGCAAACACTTGAGAAAGCATGCACGCTGCATGCACAGTGGGCGTGCAGAAAAATTTATGATAATTTACATTCTGCCAAAGCAACTTGCTACTAAATTCATTATCAATCTTAATTGTTTCAATTTCGACAAAATTGATAAATGCAAAGTTTTTGTTACATCCCTTGGGCTTCAGGGTCCTTGCACTATGGAAAGTTCTGGGCAACAACTATTCTATTCGGGATGACTTTGATAACGTTATTTTGAATCAGCTTGATAAGATAAATTTGAATTTTAAAACATCTGCAATAACCTATGCAATGTGTTTTTAAAAACTTACTCGATAAGACTTTAAGTTGGTAAAAGTTTCGTGTTAGAAAAAGATAAAAAGACAAAAGTGTTTCATGGTTGTTGATTACAAACCTCGTTGTATTTCAAAGTTAAGAAGACAATCCAAAACACCGTAAATATTGCATTCCATATCATCCAGGCCAACAGGAATGCTCTGAATTCCTGAAAAAAATTAGTGCGATTAAACTGCTGAACTGTATGCAAACTATTTCACCAGTGCATCTATTGCATAAATAATTGAAATACTATATACTATTTAGATAAATAAAAATTGTTTGCAAACTAACCGTGATGGATCCATAGAGTAAGACGCCTGCAAAAGCAAGTGAAACGATCACCACAGCAAAATCTAAGTTTCTCCAAAATTGCCATTCTGCAAAAAACAATTTTTGGTAACTTTAGTATATAGCACTAATTGTTTAGTTATAATAATACATATCATTGAAAGTATAGTCAATCGAGTCTTCGATTGCTGCTGTAAATTCATAAACTACATACTCTACTAGTATATTATACATTGTATTATTTATATTAATAAATTATTAATTTCTATAATTAGAGGTCACCCCTAAAATACACGGGAAGATGGTTACCAATCTTTACCAGAGAATCATACTGGTATTTATAGACCTTATAAGGGGGTAGTGTGAGGTGATCACCCCATATATACACAAAAGGATGATTACTAATCGTTACAAGAGAAACATGCTGGTATTTATAGACCTGATGAGGGTTAGTGTGAGATTTCGCATGAGAAGTTTAAGAAATTGCCCTCTGGCGTATTGCTTTTGGGATAGTTCCTGATAGGTCGGAACTTTTACAAGTGCATTTTGCTGAAGGGCTTAAATCTTCTGGTGTCCATGTTCAATGTGGGAATTTTAGCAATAAGTGAAGTTCAGTGCTTAAGGTATACTGATTGCAGTTACAATTGCATTTTCGTGACTTGTGAATTCGCTATGACGTAAGCAATAGATTTTTAAACGATGTAACTTTGAAAATCTGCCAATGTTGTGCAATGAGGAATTTCATTGCACAAAGAGAACAAACTTAATAAAGTTTAGCAAAAAGTCTTAAAGATCAAAGTTTTTCAACAAAGACTACGACAATGTCTCTTTGTTACTTGTGACCTAAGTTTGTCTCCAGCTTTAATGTTTCGGAGTGGTGACGTTCAAAGCATAATCTCCTTATAAGGTTATACAGCATTGTGTACTATAATTATTGAATTATAAGTACCTTTGTCGCCTTCAAAGCTATCTGGGACTTCTCTTGTAGCAAACATAGCTACAGAAAGTGTGACCTATACACAAAGAATCAAAGAAGACTACTTGTAAAGAGTACAAAATTTAAATGTTGATTGACTATTTCAAATTACGTACTATAATTGTTATTAGACTTTGACAAAAAGTTTTCCACCATTTTTTTAATGATTTCGTATTCCTGCCTGACTAACGAAGAATTTATTTATAGGAACAATAATCAGTAGCTAAATAATAGGATACGAAATTACCAAAGCATAGAAAACTGGGGGAGTTATTTTGAATTGTGGAAAAGGAAACACGAATATTAATTGTAGATAATATAGAACGGGATACAATTACGTGCAATATCACAAAGAAATTTAACTGTATTTTAAAAACTTAAATCTCTCTTCAACTTCCTTAATTGTTTACATCTGTGATTTTCACTTAATAACTTCGGAAAACAATCATGATGTCTTTAAGCACAAGACACACCTAACTATAAAACATAATTGCATTAGAGAGTTGGTGTTTAGGTGCACTGGCATCCTGTCTCTATAGTGGATGACTGTTACGTAGATCCCTAATTGATCCCTTTCTACTTTCTCACTTCCCTTATATCCCATCAAGCCGGATATAAGTGAGTTTCACTACGAAATGTATGAATAACACGCCTAATTTTTAGGAGGCTAAGCTAACAGTGCAACCAATATCCATCCTCCGTTGTCCAAGCATTTGATAGTAGAACCTGTGATGTGAGGAAATAATTTGCTATATTGTTTGTTTAATGCTACAAATCGTGTCGAAAGCACACAACTAAGTTTAGACTAAGTATCCATTAAAGTTTTAAACTTTTCATTTTCATAATAGTCGGTTGATGATAAAATTTTCCTGTTATGTTTAGACTAATAATGAAAGACTGACTTATGGTGCATCAGGCTATATGCCATTCTCTACTCGTTTAATTAAATTGAGGATGTTATTTCAGTGGCGTGACTTCGAAAAGAACTATTGTTACAATGGCTATAGCCGGTTTGGCATAAACTCAAAAGCGTGCATAAGCGTCTCGTAGTATCGTCTTTAAACACACGTAACCGAACTTTTTCACGAATAGGTATAACATATTGCATTGTCTCCTACAGGAGGCCAAGCTCTGACTCTGAGGCTGAGCTCGTGTACAAGGGTTCCTTTCCCGCCAGGGTCAAGTGATTCTTTGCAGTAGTTGAGTCAAGTGCTCAAAGAGAGGTAAACTTTTATCTCAAACAAACACAACGAGTACATATTACACCATCGAAAATTAAGCAAAGTTTGTGTTATTGTACCCGAAAAAGACAGCTCCAGAAATTGAACTCGCTTTTTTTGCTCAACACTCTAGAAAATGTATAAAACAGATCTACTTACGATGACAATCACAGCTAAAGTCCTGGACACAGTTCTGAGAGACCAAACTTGTAGGAATTTACCAGCCATTCTTTTTCGTTGTCAAGTTGTACAAGATCCTTTTGGAATCAATGTTAGTTTTGCAGTAGCTCTTCACTAGTTGACAGCTTCAGTAGTTGACAGTGTAGTTGTTACTGACTCAGTATGCTTGAAGTCGTGCAGTTTATATTCCGATACTTAGAAGTAATTGGGGGTAATTAGCACGCTTATTACTCAAGTGGTTCTTTGTACACACCGACAGTGCTCTCTCATGCCTTATAAAGTATCTACTCTGCGCTGCCTCCTGTCATGCGCGCTGCTCTCTGATTGGCCAACTCTGGAAGCGACAAGGGGTCTTACACTCGGAACTGTAAATATCTATTCGCTAATGTCCACTCTACTTGACCTCTTTCCCGGCTCATGTGGGAGTTTTTCCAGTGTTCTAGTAAGGGGGTAAGACTGTCATAATCAACACTATTAATTTATAATAAATTTCAATTTACTTAGGGCGCTCAAGTATAATAAATGCAATCAATCATTCAGGGTGTCTGTATCTCTTGAAATGAATAATATGGGTAAAGCATGCAAAAAGACATGCAAGGATTTTAGGCAATATTTTCACCCTAATTAATTCGTGGGCATCGTCACTAGTATATCTATAATACATTGCTATTATTTCGACATTTTAAGTGTATTAAAGCTGCAGGGAAAATAAATATTATTGCAATTTGTTTTTACCCGTTTTTGAATTTTTACAAATAGCGATAGTCGGTACAATCCCTGACTTATGTATCTGTTCTGTAGATCAGCAGCATTCTGTATCACCACAAATACGCAAATTTGCAAAACTGGTTAAATTTGATTTTTAGTTTTTTCTTTATAACATCAGTAAGTAAGTCATTTCAGATTCATTTTCTTCATAGTTGTTTGAAAGGGCATACGATTGGCTTGACTTAAAATCGTATAAGGAAGTCATAACGAGTTTTTTGAAAGACACGAGAATCGATATGCTTCCCATCTCCATAATGGACATAATGATTAACCAGGTTTTGAGTGTATTGTTTTGCAAATAATTCTGTGCTTTAGCTCTCCCCAAGGCTATTTTTAGTTTTAAGTGGTCGTTTCAAAAACACATTATAAAATATCTAAAAGGTTGTTGTGTATTATGCTATATGTATTTTATGGGGGAATTGACTTTCAAAAAAATTGCCAAATGAAAATAAGTTTAACTGGTCCACACTTTGTCCCATTACATATATAGCATGTTATAAGTTTAAATTTTCGATGTTTAATTCCTTTTTCGTGCAAATTTAAAGTTATCCTCGTTTTCCTATGAATAAAGAGTCTGTGTTTCTGCGCTTCCGTTCTGCTTCAAAAGTAATTATATATAAAGGCAGTTTACCACAAAATGACGTTTATGCGTAAGAATGATGATAATCTTGGAAAAAGCTTCACTTTTTTGCACTATCAGTCAAACTTTATTGTAACACCAGTGATGCACAAGTCTATATATGACTACTAGACAATCCTTGATTTTTTGCTTTAAAAGGAAGTTGAATTACACAGCTCACTCACAAAATTCAAAGGTTTAAGTACGTAATTTATCAATGGCATACTTGCAATATACAGAGTTCAAGTAGCCATCAACTAACCAAGTAACCAACCCATATCCCATCCGTCTATCAGTTTTGTCATTAGAGTTTGAACCGAGTTTAGTTTTAAAATTTTGTTGATGATGATAAAATCAAGCAACCGTGTACAACTACAACTTCCTTTGATATAATTAGATAGCAGTTTACAGTATAATTCCAATGGTGTAGGTGTATCGTGCCATATATATCGGCACAATTGTGCACATTTGCGTCAATTCAGGACAATTGGGCGTGCGCCGAGATTGTATATATTTTGCTGTCGCACAGCAACTGTTTCCATCTGCTTTTAAGGAAGCGTAAGATGGGGGCCGCCAACGAGAGCCGCCCAGACATACTTGGCTTGTGAATTTTGAATGTCGGGCCAATTGACTAGCCGTAACAGATTCTGAAGACTTGCAGTCAACGCCGGAAGTCGGGATAACATATTAAGTGCTACACTACAATTAATCCGAAAACGAAGCCTGCTGTAACATAGTAGCAAAATGAACGTACTGCAAACAGGCAAAAAAAGTGACCCTGGAAGACCCTTCGGTAAGGCATTGAGGTAAATCCTCAAGCCTGTGAAGAATCACTATTACGATATTAACAGCATGTTCACAAACTGGTATATTGTACCATAAATTGTTAGACTGTGTGACAGGCTAAATTTATACGACAGAAGCACTCTTGGTTGATTTCGTCAAGACAAATTGCGTCAAAAACCTCTGTATGCTTTATATGGCTTTCATCCCTGGCAATGACGGGCTAGTTTCTGTAGACAATCTCTCTTTTTTCAGCAAACTTTTGATTGACAAGGAAGCCTATTGGAAAGCTAGAGTTACAGCACATTGTGCCAGCTTTTGAACAAAGAAACATACATAATCGCGTGCATGCATGCACATAGATGCTAGAAATGGTAAAACTTTCACTGCAGAATGCAAGGATAAAGTACTTAATCAAAAATATTGTCAAGAAACGTGCTTGTTTGCGTGGGTTTCATAGTCTGTGAGTTCAATAGTCAATAATTTTGATTAATCAAACAGGTGACCAAATGCCGTGCAGCAGTTCACATATCTCGCTAAAGTTCCCAACATAAGTCAGTTCTCATCGGAAAAGTACATGAGCGAACCCCGGCATGGCTGTAATTACATTTTGCCGCGTACCGTTAGAAGAATACATGATGGTGAATATTGTGACGTCAGTTGGATTGCACTTGATTTTTAGTACACTCTGTTGAATGAATCTTTGTATCTTTCCACACGCGATCTAGTGGTTTTTAAGGACTTTTTTATTTCTTCTTCATAAGATCTCTTGTAAAAAAGATTTTTACATGGAATAAAGGCAAAGACTAGTAAGATAGTGTCGACATGACAATACCACTCTGAGTAACTATTTTTAATTGTACTGTATAAAAGAAATTTTCACGAAAGATTTAAAAATTTTCAAGCATGACCCATTCCAGTCGTGTAAGTGTCGCATCACTTTTGTTTCACAAAGTTCATAATTTGGTATTTTCATACCAGAGTCGAACATTTCGTATGTTGTCATTCTCTTCTTCAACCTGTGGCTTTTCCTGGTGAAAGCCACCATTGCCCACGTCTGAAGGCGGGTAAGCCAATGCCACAGGTTCCAGTGTGTAAGACTAAAAGAAAAACAACTGCTATTAAAGTAGCTTTTTAAATGAAAAACTAAATAAATGATAACTAATTGGACTATATCAAATTATCAGTATCTGCAACTTATCAGGATTATATCTGCCTGAAGGCTTGCATATGACCCAGAACTTTATAAGTCGGTTGTACGGAGCCCATTTAGTTTAAACAATAGATAAGTCAGAATGCTAGAGCACTCCCACACATCTTCTAAAACTTTACAATCAAATCTTCTGTAGTAAAACAATGGTTAAATACATAATTGTTCTAGTGAGTTCAAAAAACTTTCAACTTCATTGTTGAAGGAGTACTTAGAGATGATTCCCCATCCAAAGTTTAAGCCAAACGCGCTTCGAACAAACGTCCCCCTGGTCCTGATAATTTGTATGTTGTAAGTACCTGTCTATTTGGGCTTTCATTTGAAGCTGAAGATCCAGCATGTTTTAAAATCAAGTAATACGAAAGTATGACATCAGTAAAGTATGCCTTTATAGAGAGAAGAATATGCAAGGTGTATCAAGGAACAGTAGGCAATTGTAAAATGAGCTATAAACTGGATATTTACCAAAATTCCAGAAGAACTTGAGTTCATAGGGGTATTTTGGCGTCTCCTGGTTACGTTAAAACACAGAAATTAATTTGAAAAGTTTCCACCCGCGGAGTTCAGGGGAGGGTTCTCAAACATCGCGTAAAACGTGACTTGCGCACAAATGCACGATGGAAATCGTAATGTATTGTAATAGGAAAATAGTTCGGGTACTACTTCATAAACTATAAAATAAAGGCAACTAATTTGGTGGACATCAAATGCGTTGCGTTGCCTCTCAAGCCCGTTTTCCACTAAGCGGAATTTTCCATGCGGAAAACAAATCTACCAAACTGATTGGCTAGCAATAATCTCGCTGTGAAGCGAACCAATTACATCGCTAGATTAATTTTCTGCACGAAAAATTCCGCCTAGTGGAAATCCGGCTTCAAACATGGGCTCTTTTTCATTTTTAGCCATTCACGCATAACTTTTACGCATTCGCATTAATTATGCAAGAAATCATTCATGCTGGGCAAAAATTGTAAGCAAAAGGCAAAAAAAGTTGCATGATAGGCTAAAGCAGCAAAATTTAAGAGATCACTGGTGCGCATTTAATGTGCACCAAACTTTTGCCCTATGATAATAAATTAAAAAACTCAAGTTCTTCAGACCTTTTCCCAATTGTTCAGATATAGCTCATTGTACAATTGTCCATACGGTTTTGAAATATATAACTTAGTAAAACACAGAAAGAAGATATGATGGATTTCTACTTCATTTTGTCATCTTACCGATAGCACAATTCCAACACATCTTGCAATGATCTGGGCTCGTTCGAGCTACAATTTTTTTTTAAAAAATTGAACGTTCGACTTCGATTACTCGATAACTAAATTATTTTATACATTAACTCTGTTTAGCTGGGAAGTCTTAGGGTTCAAACAAAGAGACGAGTCCGATGATTTTAATATATTATATACCTTGCCAAAACCAAACCCTAATACTAAAATGCTCAGAACAATGCAGACAACTGTCCAAACCAGAAATACTTGTAAAAGTCTGTGTTTTCTCTGCAAACAGAACAACACGTTGTGCCAAGTCAAGAAGAGCTCAGAACTTTGAAAATTCTTATTGAACCTCCATGCACATTTTAATGTCAAAGCACAGTGTTTATGAAGATTCGGTATTACAAAGTCCAGTGCAGCACAGTCCGCTATGAAGTACAATACACAGTAGAGTCAGTGGCGCGTAGCCAAAGGAGAGGGGGGCGAGAAGAGGCTTTGCCCCCCCCCCCTCACTCATTCAAGAAACCATTTTTCAAAACCTCAAAAACTGGCTAGAAATTTGTTGGGGGGCATATCAGTTTTCATAAAATTGATAGCGTTGTAAATTGTTCTTGCCCAAATCTCCAGAATGCTGAAAATCGCATTTCAGAAGCCCTACGATTGAAAATTTTCCCAAAGGAGCATATCCCCTGACATCCCTACAACGTATTCGCCCCCCAGAAATCGGGTCCTGGCCACGCCTCTGAGTACTGTGGTACTTTACCGCACTGCATGGGAAAAGCAACTTCCTGGATATGTTGCGTAGACTGCACGCAGGCTATATGGTGTTATACATAATAATTTGGCTTTAGACATACCATAATGGTAGCAACAAACAAAAGTAATGCAGCGAAAATAGATACACCAGATATCGAGAAATCAACCCATTGCCAACAAATCCAATCTAGTTTAGAGAGAAAATGCATGGTAAACGAAAGATACTACAGAAAGTATATGTTATCATGTACCTTTATTAGACTCGTTTTGCCACGAGGATCTGTCTTTGACATATATCGTGAAATTAATCGTAAAAACAGCCTGAAATATAGCGAAAGATTTTGAGGGATTTCCGCATGCGCATGCATATACGGATGTAGCTACAATAGCGAATTTTTACTGATTCTGCCTTGGATGTATTACCCAAGAGTAAAACCTGGGCAATTCGCAATTTATACCTACAAAGTTATACACAACAGCCAAGAAACAAGCTGTACGTAGATTCACACAAATACTTGTCCAATTGCTATTACTCTGTTCTACCATCGCAATATCAGATAAATGCTTATAACTCTGTTCTTGGCCAGCTTAGCATTGCCACGAAAGTATACTTTATAGGTGCAGAAATAAGCTATTACAATGAAGACAACATTAGTATGGACATGATGTTGACTTGTCTCTTCATCATAACCAAATTACATGGTTTCATCTCACTTAATTTTAGTTTCCTTGTTTACGGTGTTGCGTTGATATCGAGATCATCTATGTATGCATCGCCAGCTCCGTAATTGGTTGCCGTATTGGCCTCATAGAGGGACATGATAGAGTTGAGTACAGTGCGTGGGAAGATGTTTCAGTTGCCGAGATTTAACTAAACTTGGTAAGTCTGTGCAATACACATTAAATCTATATTGCAGTCGTGAGCAACAGTGCTCTTCCTTCTGAACTCCGGTATTCATATGGTTTTAACTGTCGTAAAGGTAAAAAGTAGTGACGGCCTTTAGCGACAATCAATGAAATGCAGCAGTTTGAAACTAACGCTCAGATTAGTGCAGTTATTTTTAGAAACTGACATCAATAAATTGGGAACAACTTTCGACAACTTCAAATGAACGAATTTAATTGAGTCCCAAACAGTCCCAGACACTAAAAATCAATCTATAAGTTCACAAATGTTACTTTCAAGTCATAAAAACATGTTTTAGAAACGTTTAAAATTTTAAATCATGGTCATAGCTATAAGGGTCGTTTCACAAAATTTTTCCAAATTTCCAATCATTAAAAAGCAACATGTTTCCGCAAAAAAGTTGATTTCAGGTCACAAAAACATGATTCAACAATTTTGAAAATTTTACGATTCTGCTGGAATTGGCTTTAACATAAGAATCCTTTTCCCCCTCTTTTCCTTAAAGTTTTTGTGACTTTTTGATGTCTGAACTTAGACCATTCTAAAGCAGTGGTGGGCATTTGGGGGGCCACGAGGGGGCTTGAGCCCCCCCAATAATCTTGAAAGAATATACCAAATGACAAATGTTTTAGACATTTAATGTAATTGCCATGTTAAGATTTGAATTCTGTTGTTATAACTCAGATGGCACAGGGCGCACGTATATTAACGAAAACAAATTTTGCTACAGTTTTTCGTTACCATACTGCAGTCTATCTTTGAAATTTGGCTTCGCCCCCCCCCCCCTTCTTCAAACATTTAGTGAAGTATCCGCCACTGCTCTAAAGTTTATACTTTTATTTTCTATACTGCGTTAGAGCTCGATCAACAACACCAAACAAAAGCTGATGTAGGCCGACAAAATAAAAGAAAAGTACTTTGCATTCATTCATAGTTGATGAATGCACATGCAGTATTATAGCAAGTAGACCCCATTCCCTAAACTCAATTTTGCTGAAAACGATCGACGAAAAGGAAACAGCGTTCAGCGGTTAAAGTCCAACTTGAAAGTGAAAATGTTACGCGAAAAAATAACCAAAATACATGGTGGATATATATGAAAAAAGTAGACCCATCCAAAATTTTCTGTAGCCTTGGTATTAGACAGCTCGAACTCAGTGCTTTGAATTAAGTCTCTTAGCTGATAAGACAACGTGTACATTGTTGTCATGTTAGATTCCTGGTCAACCCATTATAATACCGAAAGATCCTAAGTCACATATCTGTATATCCAGACAATTCGCAAATATCTGAAACACAATCTACATAATATTCAGTATAAAGTTCAATAATGAGTTGGCATGTTTTCCTAATATTCCTTATGATTACTGATGAAACCAATGTCAAAGTCGGAGGCACACCATTTGTCAACTTAACAAGGTTGCAAGTCGAAAACGTGTCGATTAAGTTTAAACATTAAGCGTAAAACAGAAAAACAAGAACAAAAAATGGGGAATAGAAAGATGCGCTCTGAAATAAATGCGGAATGCATGAGGACGTAAGCCTTCAAAAGAAACAAAATAGTTGCTATGAAAACGCTGTAATATGAAAATGAAAAGCCTCAAAGAGAAAACTTCGATGAATATCCCCCCAAAAACGGAAAAGCGTCATGTGGTTGATAAAAATACATTACTAAAGCAGCCTTGCGAAAACAGACAAAATAGTGATAGGGGTCCTCCTTTCCTTTTTTTTGAAATTTCCGTTTGGATGAAGAACTTGCTTTTATTTAACCTCCAACGTCTAGCCTGCGAACAGGTATGTTCTTGGCGGAACAATTTTAACCAAAATAATACCGTTGGGCAAAGCTGCGAATAAAAACAAATGCAATAGGTGAAAACAGCCAAATTAAGGAACGGAATCAATATTGAAATTCTCACAAACTGTCAAATATGCTAGTAAAACCAAACAGAAAGTACTTCCAAGTTGAACTATTTACACAGCTTGTCTTTGATTTTATAAACTCAACCATCGTTTGGGTAGCTAAATACTGTTTTTTTTAATTAAGACCGTTTTATTATTAAACTGGCGTCAGAAATACCACTGAAGGATTAATTACATGTCACAACCACCACTAATTTATTAAAATTGATTGCGTTCAAGTTGAGACTTGAAAATGATATCCAAACAGTAGAATTTCTGACGTAAAAACTGAATTGTGAAACAAGTATTTCCTGTCTGTCGATTGGAGATCGAGAATCATAGTCCATATGATACTGTGATAATATATTGCTTGTGGAATTTCCTACATATTTCGAGCATTTCAGCTATTTAATTTTTAGTCAGAGTTTTAAATTCCTAGTAAATTTCAAGTTTTAGTCTTCATCCACAAGATTACACTCTTCCATTTCTTTACGGACTTCTTCGCGCTTTCCACGCCAAGAAAGAATATCATCAAGTAGTGAGTCTTTAAGTCGTTCCAGTTTGCTAGCATTTCGCTCGTTCGACTCCGCAGCGCCCGACACCTCACGAAGCGCAGACTCTAATAACTTGATCTTCGCCTCGCTTTCATCCTCGCGCTCTGATGCGTCGCGGTCCTTCTCCTCCAACTGACGTATATCATCTTGTTGATTTTCAAGTCGTTCTTGTAACTCATCCCCGCACTCGGTAAACCGCGCGCATTTCTCCTCCGCGCGAGCGAGGTCACGTTCAAGAACGACCACTTTGCGCTCGGCTTCGGCGACGAGATGAGCCGCGCTTTCTTTGGACACGGCTGCCACTTTCAAAGTATTGGCGACGTCTTCAGATCGTTCAAAATCGTCGACCTCCGTCTCTGCCAACTGTAGTCTATGACTTTCAGATTCCTCAGTCCTTGCATGGGCATACTCTAGCTTATCCTGGCTATCTTTTAGTCGTTCTAAGATCTTTTCGTATTCAGCCTGAACTACATTGATTCGACTTTCCAACGTCGTCTTCTCGCCGCCCAATTTATCAATTTTCGCTTCGACCTCACGTACACCGTTCTTGGCGTCTGTCTCGCGTTCCTGTGCCTCCTCAATGGACAGTTTGAATTGCTTCATACGATCCTTGACTTTCTCCATGTTTGTAAACGTAATTCCACCTCGGAATTTGTATAAAATGCGGCTTTAACAAGCGAAAGGCGTTCCTGCTTTTTCAACGATGACCTTAAATACCTTTCTTGATTCACACGCAACCTCAGCAGGATGTACGTATAGTCACGGGAACTTTCTATTTGGCAAATTTATTTGATTTCCGGCTTTTTTCCACGCAAAAAATTCACTAAATTCCCACCGCACAGTCTACCTTTATTCAACCATGGGAAAAGAAGTCGAGTTCTTTTAGCGAAGTGTTGCGCGAAAAACACCTGCACCTCTTGCTTTCCTGGTTTTTATCAAAGCAAACTCGTTTGAGAATTGTGATTGACCCTTGTAGGCCATACAGTAAGTGCAACCTTGAAATTGCGAGGATCAAATTTCACGATCAGCAGAATTATAACCCTAAAAAATTCATAAATTCGTATAGAAGTACCATGCTAGTCAGGGCTGGTTTGTGAACTACAAAACGGCTTGGTATGTGTACATCTCGGTTTTTCTTTAGCTTTTATTCGCTTAATTTTAAAGGCAATATCATTCGCTTAGGACTGTATTTTTTGACTTGGTTTTAGGTTTCATAAAGCTTTACATTTTAAGACCCTTGACAGAGTTCACTGCACATTAGCATTAGCCGTCTTGTGCAACGTTCTTACTGAACAAATTGAAAAGGCTGTGTTCCCTGACACAGGGGCATAGGAAGCTTGGTAAACCGTGGCTGGCGGCGAGGGAGAAAATTTTGACACTTAAGCTTCTAGATTGTCGGAAATGACCGCTTTCAAGCACTTTTGCGTCACTTAAACCTCATTTTGGTCATGCTCAGGGCCATGTTATTTTAATTGAACTACTTTATGCCACTCTTGCAACCAAGGTCTTAATCAGATGCATTAAAACTATGTCTGTGGTAAATCTTAGGGGGGGATCAGCTCCACACTATTATTATTGGGGGCCCATGCCTCCAGGTCCCTCCCCCACTTCCTACACCACTGCCCTGAGGCATTATTTTACAGAGATAATTCATGCAATTAGTTGGTATTTTATCGCACCACACGAAAATGATTTCACTTCAAATGTATAAATTGTAAGTTGACCAACTGTTATGTTCTCGTACCTCGTGGTGAAATAACATTTCACTAATGAAACAGATCTGTGCAGTGTAGGCCATAGTCAATAATGTGCAGCAATTCAATCTATTCAAATTTACATTCCCAGTGCTGTTTCATTAAGGTACGGTCGAGCCTTTCAATAGGAACACCTCTAATACAAACACCTCATTTTACTTCAGAGGTGAAAACTGAAAAGGTACCTAGAATATGGACACTTCCCTAACTGAAACAATTGGCTCTGATCTTTCAATTTATGCACTAGGGAGGTTCGACTGTAATATTATTACTACTCATTACTCAAAAACAATATTTTTGTGTCTTCTATAGATGTAACATCCTTTACGTATGCTTAGTTTTAGACTCGTTCAGTTCTAATATAAACATAACTAAAGTTTATCTGAACTATTATTGCAGTTTCAAACGGTCGATATTCCACAATGCAGTTCAGTTATGTTCGATAACTCTACCAAGATAGATACGCTGTGTTTCGAAAGGACGTCCACTCTCTACTATTCGTTAAGTTTTGCGCATAAATTATGCCAATATATGTTCATAAAATCACGTATTCCTCTCGCATTCAAAAAAGAAAAAGCAATTTCCTAGTCCACTGTAGCACATCAACGCAATTGCAGCCACAAAAACAACAGTACAGATCGTACACGGCCTTCTTTCGAGGAAGAAACTTGCCAAATATAAAGTCATAAACATTGAGTGATTCAGTAGTAGAAATGGATTTGCTGGTTTAGGAATTAGTAACAGTGGCAGCAGCCATTGTAGACAGTACATCTTGTTGAATTTAGTGTCTCTTTCTCGTCAGTTTAATCAAATGGTTTTCCAACAAACATTTTTATCAATAAATGCTTGAAATTAAAGATGCCACATCTCATTCCTGTGAACTTTTCAGCATTTGTTTGATAGTTGGGTCACTTCGCTGTGAAGTGTTGTTATTGTCTGAATACCTTTAATGACGAAATTTTTAAAATTCCAGTAGAAATAATCGCGATGGATTCCCGCGATTTTCACTTCGCTCTCCCATACATTGCCATTTGCTTGGGCTGCGATTTTTAAAAATGTGGGACTAAAGTATAATATTTAAATCAAAATGTGTAAATGCAAAAGTAAAAGATAGTTTTCATTGCTAAAATGCAAAAAATACAATTTTTAAACTATTTCTACGGTTTGGCCGACGGTTATTAATGCGACAAAATGTCGGAAAAATTTACATATTTTGCCACTAGCATTTCGCCTTTTTAGTACCGGTAATTGGTCAACAATTCATCATTCATCAACGTATTTTAATTTTGGTCATCGAAACGATCGCCTTGAATTTTATTTGAAATATTCTAATGTTTGTTAATGATGGCTGAGCAAGTTTCAAAGGAAAATCTGGACACTGATGAACATACAGAAATAGGAAAGGATCAAATAGGTAGTGTTTTCGTAGAAGAAATTTTACAAAGTTAAAACATTATGAATTTCAATTTAATATGTTACTATTTGCTATATCAAGCCATGATAATGTGTTTTTTATATGCTTAGATATCTACTGTATTTTACAGAGAATGAAAAATTGCAAGGAGAAACTACTCATGATTGTCCTGTATGTCTACAGACGTGCACGTACCCTGTTAAATTAGTCTGCGGTCATATATTTTGCTTTTTGTGCATCAAAGGTGTTGCATTTCGTAGCAAACGATGTGCTTTGTGCAGACAAGACGTTGATTTAAAATATTTTGACAATCCAGATGTTGTTCACTTAGAAACAAATGAGAGACGGGGAGAGACATCTGGGGATATTGATAGGTACCAGTGGTATTACGAGGGTCGCAACGGATGGTGGCAGTATGAAGAGTCATCGTCAATTGAATTAGAGAAAGCTCATAAAGATGGCAAGCGATCGTGTGAACTTCTTGTCGCTGGGTTCTTGTACTTTGTTGATTTTGAGAACATGGTACAATTTCGTAAAACAGAACCTGGTCGAAGGCGGAGAATTAAAAGGGATGTAATTGATGCAGAAAAGAAAGGAGTAGCTGGTTTACGGCTTAACAATCAAAGACGAAATGCAGTGCAAAGTGCCTCTAATAATACAAGTAATAACCGGAGGTCATCTGATGATATAGTTGATTTAGCAAATATTCAACGATTAGTGATTGGATCTTCTAGTGATAACAGTGATGGTAGTAGCAATGTTGATAGTGGCAACCATGTTCAACGTCACACTAATAACAGTTAGCACTTGTATAGCTTGTTGGCAATCATGTGATATTTTAAACAAATGACAGGCAAGTCAACAATTTTATTGATGATTTTCCCATATGAGTGGCATGTACTGCAATGAATCAAAAACACTGACATATATACATCTGGACTACTGGCTTGGCGTCAAAAAGCGTGGTCCAAGATGGCCGAAAGTATGAGAGTGTTTGCTTATGAAGTCAGCTGCTGACCTGTATTGATGACTTTATTGAAGAGCCAGCGATGTCGCAATACTTTCATATTCGTCAGCCTTTGTGACCTTTAATTGACCACACAAGCAACAAGTCAAAAAGCATAGGAGCAAGTAGTCAAGATGTGTATATGTCAGTGATCAAAAAGGGATCAAACTTTTGTCTTGAATTGCCATTGAAGTCAACTGAAAAGAATTTAACGGCAAATTTTTGACATACTTGTCCGTCATCTAAAATCTCAAAATCACATGATTAAAAACGACCTATTGAGGCTTGAGTGAACGACTTTCAGTTTTTTAATCTATAGTACTATAAAACTAAAAGAAGTCTTATTGAAAAACGTTTGTAATATATTATACCTCGTATTGTACAGTAGTTAGTATGCATAGTATTGTTTAGCTTTTGGTAGGACATAATATTTCAATTCAATAAAGTTCACAGTTGTTTAAATCTTTTCATGCTCTTTGTTCAGTACCTTGCATTTTGATAATATAGCTAACTGCTGCAACACAAAAGTCACCATTCATATATTATAATTATTTTCTTTGCAGTAAAGCTCACAGAAATCATAAATACAACTTAATTACTAATAGTCACTTTGGTAACACCGGTTTTTTATACTGTTGAATCTCGGTTGCTAGTAGATCGTGATTAAATAATGTTGCCTGCATGTATGAGCTTTTATTTACAAGTCGTCTCCGAATCATACCTCCCTTCATTGACTACCAAGATATGATGTATACCAAAATAAACTGTACTGAAAAAAGTCTGTTTTACATTGTAAAGGACTCAGAAAGACTCTCGGTTGATACCACACTTTTCTTTCTGCCCAATGAAGTACGGGATGCCATTCTACCATCCACAATAGTCTTCGTCAGATTGTAGTTGTGATCAAACATAACGAAATTTGCGTCCTTTCCGACTTCAATTGTACCAACGTTATTTAAGTTAGCAAACCTTGATAATGAAAAAGACTGGGTAAAGTCAAAAAGTAAAAAGACAAAAGTTTTGAGTTTTGATTTAAAGACTTATATGGCTACAGCTACCTTGCAGGATTTTCAGATAACATCATAGAAGCTTTTCCCGCAGGCACGTCCAAAACATCAACAAGAGTTTTAAAGATATCCAACATGGTGGAACAACTACCAACCAAAGTATTATCATCACTGCTCTTCACAACATGATGCTCCTTGTCTACTTCAACTATGTATACAAAAAAAATAAAACCATCCTTATATCATTTCAGTGTTGCATGAGCATGCAATAAGACTACACCTTGTGTATATTAGAACTGCAGGGTATACATACTTTTTCGTCCGTCATACGTAATTGACCTGTGCGCTTGCGAGCCGTGTGCAATGGAATCCGTTACAAAGGCTATTTGGTCTAAACTGCGGCTACTGAGAACAAGTTTCACTGCAAGTGGATGTCTGAAACCGCAAACAAATATAATTGCCTTTTTGCTTAATAGAACACGCTGGGCAAAACGACTCTATCGCTCATTGAGCTCAACCAGTTTTAAAACTTACACATGAATCATGTCTCCGATTATTTCTACCGTGGGTGCTACAACATCATTGTACTTCGGAAGCGAGGGATAGCTGTCGAGTAAGCCAAAATTCACCAAGCCAGGATTTCTATAAGATATAAAGTTTTACCCAAAGACCATACAAAGCAAGCTGACTTTACAAAATTTGAATAGGAATTGATGTGATAATCACAACAGTTGAGAAAACATGTCCATGTTTCTAGACTGTGGAGGAGCAGTAGTTGCATAATTCGCGCACCTGTGATGAAACTTTGCAACGTTGTAGAGATGCGTGACGTGGCATGGTCTTGTCTTACTCACTGATAATGTGTCTATAATTTCTTGTTCGTCTGCTTGGCGGTCGTAGCCAAGCGATGGAACAACGCCTCTAGAATTGAACGAGAAAATTAGCTGATTACAAAAACTCACTCTGGCTGTAAGTGTGCACGGATATTGCTGTGGCAAAAAATGGGTTCTACGACAATATATCGTCTTTCAACTACTTCTATAACATGAAGTATAGTGGTCATTATCAAGAGAAGTACCAGGTTTTGCTTGTAAACCGAACGGTCAACTATGTTGAATTCTTTTAGCGTCGGTTACGTGAACGCGATGAACACTTAAGTTGAAATGCCAAAACTGATATGATGCTCAAATTAATGCTTCCTCGTACCTCTGGTGTAACATCTTGATTGCTTGGTAATTTGTTCTCGAAGCAACGTGTGGACTGATGGTCATCATCTTCAATCCTGGCATTGCATCCAGCAGATTTTCGAAATCTGTTTCAACAACTTCAGTAGTGTTTCTGGGCAAGCCTCCAAAGTCAGATATCAATGGGCCCTGGGTGCAATCAAAGTTTAGAAACTAAGTTCACACTTTTGGAAATTTTTCGTTACTTACCTCAGCATGGATGCCCTCGATAACGGCTCCAATATTTTTCACTCCTACTCTTTTCTCAAGAGATTTCAACAAGGATAAAGTCTCGTCTTTCTTTCCTTTGGCAAAAACGACAGTCGCAAGCAAGGATGTCGTACCTGTAGCTACAGCTTTGGCACAAGTGAAGTCTAAACTTGAAAAACAAAATTGATGAAAAAACCTAGCTCATGCTAAACATGAATAAATACACTAATCAGCAACTTAACCATTCAAGTCGACTTCTTTTGCCTTTTTACAATGAATCATTACACTGTATTATGATACTTCCATAGGCTAAACGCGGTTATATCTGTGCTACTTAAAAATTTTAATCTGCACACACGTACGGCCCAAGCTGGATAGCCCGGTTAAATAGGCTTATTGGTTTCTTCCGCATCCATAGGCGTAGAGTACGGGGGGCTATGGGGCTCGAGCCCCCCGAGAAATCTTACAGTGGGGGCTTAGTCCCCGTAGAAGTCTTAAAGAACTAGTTAGTCCAGTTACCGTTGTAGCTAATCATATCGTCACTGGTTGATTCCAGTGACAAAATAATTAGTTACATAAAACACAAAAAGCGTTTTACATCCGCAGCATCAACATTCGACGAGCAAAACTAACTTATTTCCATGATTCCAATTCCGTCGTTATTGTTATGTTCCGCCGGCGATATTGGATTTCGTACAGGCTTTAACGAAGTGTAGCCCGTATAGTGATACACTGGTCTATTTAGAACAGAACGCCATATAGTTTTGACCGAATGGCAATGCTACTTAACATCAATCTCGCATTTATAACAAGCGACCAAGTGTTTGAAGTTTCAGCCCCCCAAGACAAAACCAAAACTCTATGCCTATGTACGCATCTTATCGCCACTTTAAAGCTTGTGTAAATAAGATTAGAAATAACATTCAGAATGTACAAGACCCGCAAGCCTGCTCCAAAGTTAATTCAAATACTCTTCTAATACCCAAGAAATATTTTCGTGACAAAACTTGGCATCACCCCGTAATTAATATAGTTTCTGATCTGCTCACCGGGTGTTTTCCAATAATCCAGCACGTCATCACTGCCACCTTAACAAAGCATGTCGGTCATAAGAAAGACAGTAGTCCGGCAGACATGTGATTGATGTGAATGGATAAATTCATTCATTAAACATGTGGGGTACATAGTTTTTCACGTGAACAAGAGATATCTTTTAGCTCGCGTGAACGTGCATGCATGCACCTGTGCGTGGAAGTCATGTTGACTCAACTTAATGTTTTGCTTGAAGTCTTTAACCTTTACCATCGCACGCTAAAAAGTTAAATCTTTTCACCAAATAAATTTTAGAATTTGATTGCGTTAATTCATATTTACACAAACACTTGAGTTTAAATGCAATCTGCGATAATCATGTTTGATTATCGCAAGAATTAAACTTAGAAATCGCTTGACCAATCTGACCGTTGACATGCTGTGGTATACATATACGCATGCAAGTCCAAGGATCTTTTACAATGCTTTCTGGTTGGCTGTGCATTGATGCCCGTGGTTTGATGTTTGGAGTCTTATTACAAGGTTTTTTAAAATTCACGTGGAGTAACAGTTGATTAACAAGCTTGAGCTTGTCTCTAAAGTAAGTTGTTTTGCCGAGAGAAAAATCGTGACAGAACTACAGGATAAAGCCAACAGCTGTTGTATAGCTTCTAGTATCCCGTTCGTTTACTAACTTGATTGAAGTTAAATATGATTCTTTTTTGTGTTTACCTAAGCCATGGTTATGAATGTCAACAAAACCAGGAGCTAGCAGGTGGCAAGTGACTGCATCACATCGATCACACTCTTCTACTGAGTTGACCGTCGACTCAGCTTTGGATATTTTAGTAATTATTCCTTTCTGAACGATCACGTAAAATGGCCCCTCTCGCACTTCGCCTTTGGGGAACACCACATTCTCGGCAAAAACCAATAGGTTGTTTTTAAGCATTGCCACGAACTAGATTTGTTGATTTTGCGTACAAAGTTTGTCACTGTTCCACAAAAACTCAATATTGAACTTTTCCCGGTAGACTAAACAGCTCCCTTTTTGGCACTGAAGTTGTAGCTACCATCAATAGGTTGGCAAAAATTCTCACGTGCCCAAATGCTGCGCCAACTGACGGCTTAGGACGCCAACTGATGATTTACGACGCCAATCGGTACACTTACATACTAATTTGTTGCTCAATTGCCACTGGTGTGATGTGTAATTCTAGCACTTTTAAAATCACGTTTCTCCTGCTGTGAAACCTTGATTGATCCATCCATAGAACAAGTTTTTCTGGTCTGACATAAACAAGCAAGATTGGTTGTATTTCCAAGAAAGAAAGTGAAACAATAATGAAAATGTAATTTGCCGCTTCTTGCCGAACTTGTTGCACACCAAATTTGTCAAAAAACGAAGAGTAGTTGCGTCTGAAACTCCTGTCTGGCATTTCGTTGGTTCGTTTTTGTGGTAATGTTTTAGTTCTCAAAGTCCAAAAGTTACGACGCATTATGCAAGAAAAAATTTTATTTGTTAAGTAGCTAACATGAATAAATATTCTCATTTCTCAACATAAATATAATTATACAGATAGCTGATTAGACGTTGTTGATCAATCATATTTGAGGGTTCTTCAGAGAAACTAAATCTACACTGATGTCCCACAATTTTTTCGCTACACCCTCGTCCAGTGCGTGTTCTTCAAGCGGTACCTCTTTGTAGCTGGAAAAATATATGCCACTCTTGTCTTTGAAGGTGTCTGCCACAGCAAGGTAAACAATGGATAAAGCCGCATCTTCTGCAGATTTCCACATCAGCCATGTAATTGGTGACAACAAATACCACAAACCAGGAAATTTGAATATGGTATGTCTATATAGGTTAGTTGCAACCATACCTGGATGAACAGAGTTTGCTGTTACTCGTGAATCTGACAATCGCCTGCTTAATTCCTGAGTAAATATCACAATGGCCAACTTGCTTTGATAGTATGCCTTCCAAGGATCATAACTTTTTACAAAATTCAAGTCGCTGAAATCAATGCGTCCTAATTTATACAAATAAGATGTAACATTGATTATTTTTCCATGGGACTTCTTAATAAGATTTACAAGAAGATGAGTAAGCAAGAAATGACCTAAGAAATTCACAGCTAGTTGTGATTCAAAGTCATCTTCAGTTCGTTTTAAAGAGCCAGCCATTATACCAGCATTATTGATCAATATATCTAATCTCGATTCACTTGTCAAAATTGCTCGACAAAACTCGTTAACTGAATGCAACGATGCCAGATCTAATTGCTTGAAAACTATATTCGTATTCTTTGACGTTCGCTGTATCTTAGCCGCAGCCTTCTCTCCTTTACTTCGGTCCCTACATGCCAAAATCACTTTAGCGTTTCTTTTGGCAAAATCGACAGCAGTTGCATATCCAATTCCCGAGTTAGCACCAGTGATTATGACAACTTTTCCATTCAATTTTTTCTTACTACGACGTCTATTTGTTGCAGCGAACTTTCTAACAAGCACTATCACTACAACAATGATAACAAGCCATTTAAATGTAGAAAGATTTGGCATGAAATTTGAATCACTCCCTTGGTCAGCCGCCATCTTTGTATAAAGTACCCATGCATCAGTCAGTGAAATGTAAATATATCTGGAACGTATACAGCTTTTGTGGAAACACCACGTAAATTTATTTATGCAAAGCTTTCGGTCCGTAAGCCCC
>JAODVQ020524318.1:0-24189 GCA_025400075.2 Phenganax stokvisi
TATGGCTTCTCGTGCAATTTGGAAATAACATACACTTGTGAGTTTTTCAAAGACTACAAATTGCACTCGTCCTTTGGACTCGTGCAATTTTGATAACCTTTGAAAAACCCACTCGTGCATGTTATTTCCAAATTGCACTTGAAACCATTCTATTACCTATACTAATAATTGTTGTGTCTCAGGAATGGACATTTCTCCAATTGATTTGATCAACATTCAAGCATTTGCATCTAAAGTGATTGGTCTGACAGAATACAGAGCAAAACTTCATCATTATTTGGTTTCAAAAATGGGTTCAGTTGCACCAAATCTCACTGCTCTGGTGGGCGAACAGGTAATTATTGTACACTCTTGTGTTTCTTCATTTTTCTAATGGTCATAGTGAACCAACTCTTCAATTTTGTAGGTTGGTGCTCGTCTCATATCTCATGCTGGAAGTTTGACAAACCTTGCCAAGTATCCTGCTTCAACTGTTCAAATACTTGGTGCAGAAAAAGCTTTGTTCAGGTCTGAATGAGCATTGATTTGTTGTTCATTGTATTCTTGCATGAGTCGTTCAATTTATCCTAATCAATTGCACTTTTAGAGCTTTGAAAAAGAAAGGGAACACGCCAAAATATGGATTGATTTTTCATTCATCTTTCATTGGTCGTGCAGCAGCTCAAAACAAAGGCCGTATTTCTCGATATTTGGCTAATAAATGCTCAATAGCTTCCAGAATAGATTGCTTTTCAGGTGAATTAAAATGTTTGGTTGTTTCATTTGGGTTTGTTAATTCTGAGTGTATTGCATCATATCCTAGAATTGCAATCACACATATTTGGAGATAAGATGCATGAGCAAGTCGAGGAGCGTCTGAAATTTTATGAAAGTGGTGAGCCTCCTAGAAAGAATGTTGATGTGATGAAGGAAGCCATCTCTGAAGCTGCAGCCAATCAAGTATCTTCTGAAAAAAAGAAAAGAAAGAAGAAACGAAAGAAGGATGAATCAAATGAAATAGCTGGAGAGGAAATAGGTGAGCGGAATATGGAAACACCTGTGTCTGAGAAGAAAAAAAAGAAAAAGAAGCAGACAGAGGTCTCGGAAGAATCTGTAGAAACAAAGGGTAACTAACCAAGCTTGTTTTCAGTGGAATATTTTTTTATTTAAAAAAACTCATCAAAATATGTTGTTTTCCTCAAGAAATTGAGAATGTGGTTGATGAAACACCCGAGTTGAAAAAGAAAAAAAAGCGAAGTGTTATGGAAGTTGAGGAAAATGAAATGGAAGCACGGAAAGAAAAGAAGAAAAGAAAGCGAAGTGAAGGAATACCTGAAGCAGAAATGGAAGTTCCGTCTTTGAAAAAGAAAAAGAAGAAAAAGTCCATTTCAAAAGAAGGAGATGATTAAATTTCTCAGAAATTTCAATCCAACATTTTCGCGGGTAGTATAACAGACAAGTTGTGCTCCAACTTTTAAACGTCTTGTTTAGCTGTGATTCAATACTAGCCCATACATCTGTCCTTTTAAACTCACTGTACAACATATAGTCATCCTTTGGTAGCATTTAAATGATAAATGTTGGGTGAACGATAGGATGAACTCACTGCCAATTTCGATGAAACTCAAATAAGAATGAAGGAATCGAATTAATTGCGGGACACTTTTCCTGTTTTTATATAAGAATGTTTTCAAGATATTTCCTCTGGTCAAACAAACAAAGTTCTTGTGTTTCATTCACATGTAAACCAGACATGCGCAAGAACATGCTTTTCCGTTTTCTGTGTAACTCCTCGCTTCACACGTTTCCTCAGTTTTTGCCAAGTCTTTAAAACTTTTCACACAATTTTTAGATAAGTGTAGTTCGTTTCCGCACTCAGTTGACAGAAAGAGAGATTATAGCAAAACTTACCCTGGCTTCCAGATGCTTAAGAGTTTTAGAGGGATTTTTTCCTCTGCCTCTGACGAGTGAAAAGTCTATTAGATTATTGAGGGTTGTTTTCTGCATTGAAAATTCAATAGCATGGTTCATATATAAGGTCCATTACTGCTACCTCTCGAAGTTAAATTTGAGCTTTTTTAGTCTAAAGTAAAAGACGACTGAGGGGGTAACCCAAATAGTTGAAATTCATTAAAAGTTTTAAATATTTGAACGACTTTTAGCAACTTTTATTTTTATCCCTCCTGCTGAAAAGGAAACGATTTATTCTATTCTGACACATTTTCGTACAATAACACTACACTTTGCTTATTCTATTAATTTGTATTATGTAGTATCCGTTGTGGAAAAAATCTGATTATATTTGTAGGATGTACTGCAACATAAGGTAACCCGTATTACTAGGGAATGAAGCCGCAATATAGTGCGTTCCAGTTCATCTCGCAGTTTACGTAGCAACTTCAGTGTGGTTACTTTTTGTTCAGAAAGTGTTTTCCTAGGAAGCGAGTAAATAAGTGGCAATATTGATGGTTTGTTGTCCTTCCTGATGTACTTGGAAAGAGCTTGGTCTATTTGAAAAAAGGGTAAGTCTCAATATTGCTAACGAGCTCTTGTCCAATCAATACGTCTTTGCCATGATCAAATTGACTAATAGAAACATTAACAAACACAAAAGTATGTAACAATGACAATCCTGAATGCTTTGATATTTTTGAACTATCTCTCTCATTTTGTAAAATGAAGAACAATGGTAAAAATTTTGTAGAAATCAGACATTAAACCATTGAGGTTAACCATTAGGATTTCCGAATCGTTTTAAAACGTTTACCAGAAGCTGATTCTCCTGAGGTTACAAATATTTATTTCTTTTGATATTTTTCTCAATGAATGATATGTGAGACATCAAACGGAAAATATTGTAATGAAGTGATTACATTAAATGTAATCCCAGGAAATTCGGTACAGTAAGTTGGCTGCCATGGCTGTAATTCTGTTAATTTTATTTTTATTGTAAAGAGGATTGATATGTCTTGATACTTGCATCCTGTATTTTCACACATGAACACTTTAAATAGATATCTGTAAGCCAGTGTGAGAAGAATCGGGTGGTACTCGTTCCTGCGTTGCAGGCAGTGTTTGATTGATAGGGCGAATGCCTGCGCGCCGTACCAGGTGACTCTTCCCATTCCATATCGGGGTCTTAGATGGTCTGTGGAATATGTTCATATTTCACTTCTTGTGTGAGTCTAAAAGCTGCATGATTCGAAACTTTGCTCACGCCACCTGCACTTGCTACTCTACTCTGCCCCAGGCCACAGTGCCAAAGGCTCTCGTATGAGTCGACCCGTGGCCCTCTCGACTCGCTCACTAAGCGGGCGCGTGTGTACAGATATTAAGAAATAAGGAAATAGACAAAGAGAATAAAGAGTTTACTTCTTAGATCATGTCAAAACACCTCCTCGGATCTCGAGTGATCGTTCTGCATGTTGATTTCATGAGAGCATTGACGTGCATGTTGCGCTATGGTCAAGGTTATTCAGTCTAATGAATTTCTCTGTAAGGCACGCAGCATTATTTTTGACTGCAAAGGGAACAAATTAAAAAGATCTATATTCCGCATTCCAAACAGCAGATGCTTGCAGTATTGCTAGCATTCTTGAGAAGGAAAAGACTTGGATTAAATTTCGTATTAACTCGTTGAAATTCGGTTTTCAGGTCTAAGGTGTTTGGAAAAGAAAGAAGAAATCTTGAATTGAAATCTGTAAGTGTTTTCTTCTCTTTTTTACGCTTTTCATTTATGCGAAAAAAATTCTAAATAGGAAAGACTGTGATGGATTTTATATGAACGTTTCGGAAATTACCATTAAATTTGGATTTGGAATCGTTATCAATCAGATTGAAGGGAAATTAGAATTTCGACTCAGAATAGATTTAGCTAAGACACTATTGATTGAAATACGATTGGAAGAACGGATTATAGTGTAAAGAGATTTTGCACAGCTCTCTGTTAATCAAACTAATCAGCGAGGACCATAAATTAAATCTAGTTTTGCTGCCATGACTTCATTTATTGACGAGGCCTATCTGGAAAGTAACCATGTAGTGACGAAAAATTATGCAATAAGTAAGTAACAATTAAGTACACCGCGCGCGCGCAGTCTTCATTTTTCAAAAAGAACGCGCGCAAGGCTTTTTCGTTACTACAGGAAAGAGTTTTTGTTGTTGGACGTAGAGAAATCGTTTTGTGGTTTGTGTTGGTTGACATACTGAAGGATAATGCGTTTGACTATTTATAGTTGGAACTAAGTCTTTGTACAAGTTGGTACAAAGCAGAGAACAAGTAAACATTTTTTGTTAATCGCATGTTAATTACATAAACATCGTAATCAAACATCAAAACTTAGAACACATGACTTGTTTAATGGTCGACATTGGCGTGGACTCTTTTCTTCGGTTCATTGTTTGTCAGTGCGGGATTCATGACAAACTATGTATTATGGCTGGAAACTTACAGTACTTAACAAATTTGTTAATTTCTACACTTCAATAAGGTAAAAAAATTTTCTATTTGACCTTTTCGGCCGGCAGAAACGTTCGTGTTCTTCAGTTTGGATTCGGTATATATATGATGATTGTAAAAAGTCTATTTTCATTACATTAACATGTCTTCTCCTTATGTATTTGCCTGGAAAATATTTAATGTATTTTCAAAGATGTTTAAAATAGTTGTTTTTTGAGAAATATCTGTTAAAGTCGGAAACCTCAGCAAGGGAAGTAATCTTTTTTTTTTTATCAAAAACGTATAATTGGAGAAATTATGAAACAAGAGGATCAATTTTGATATTATATTTTGTTAAGATATCTTTCATTTATGAATGTCCTTTGGGCAAAGTAATTTGGATCATTTTTGCTCTTTAAATTGTCTTGTAGAACGAAAAAGATCTTTAGAAACTTTAAAAACTTATAAATAGGATTGTTTTGCTTAAAAATAGACATCAAATTTGGCTTATTGTTAAAGACTATTTTCAGATTGGTTTTTCTTTAAGCCTATTTATACGACACTTCTTTTCGATACGGTAATATGTTAGCTATGTACTATACCTGATTTTCCGCGTATAAAATTGTACCCTCGAGGAATGCACTTTAAACTAGAATGCTTCTTTTACCGGTGTGCTAAACACAAACTAATTTATTTCTTTCGCTATTTAAACCTGGTCACATCGTGAAAGGAAATAATAAGAGAGAGAGCTTGAGCTTCGCGTTCAACGACAGACGCCAGGCGAAAGAAAAAATTGCCAATATAAAAACAGTAAGGCAAAGATAACTAGTTGTGTTAGCGCAGAGTTTTAAAATAAAACTGTTTGACATAGAGTGGAAAATCCAAAAGACAAGAGGCGAAAAAAGTATGGCAAGAAAGAACGGCTCTGCCGTTTGCCGTATTGAACGCGAAGCTTTAAACTCGCTAACAAGCAAACAGAAGGGGGTATGTTACGTTCTTCATCTTCCCAAAGTGGCGTAGATGGCGCCAACATGGCCGCTCTCGCTGAGTCATTGTCCGTCACTTCCTCTCCACTCAAAAGATTCCCAAGCGAGAGGCATCGATGTCCTAATGTACGCTTTGTTTTCGCTTAATTGTCGGCGAGAAATCAGAAACAAAAAACTTAGCGAGAATAATATTTTTTTACACACTTGCTGTGATCCGTGAAAGCCGCGCAAGAGCATTACAAGATCGCATAAGAAAGTTTTGAAAAACTGATGAAGATGTTTTTGAGAAGACCAACTTGATTTTATTTGCGAGTAACTGAGAAGGAAACGTGAAGCAGTTTTCACAGCAATTAAATTGCACCCGACAACACGGAAATGATGAGATAAAGGCTTTTGTTTCTCCAGATAATCAGTTTCTTTCATTGAGGCAAGATCTCACGCTATGATTCCTATAGTCGTATTCATTGAAGACATTTTGCCAGTATCTTATATATCTATTTGCATCAGAAGAAATGCAAATCATCTGTAATTAGTATACACTATTAAATTATAGAGCTCTGCTCCGTGTATTTCATATTATTTCCTGCGTGTATTGACCTCAAGTTTGTTGCCTTGAAAAGTCGTACAAAACATTTTGGAATGAAAAAGCCTTTCGTTCATCATCTGCTAACGTTTTCATTTGAGCCAATCAGCGTTAATAACATTTATCGCCATTATTATGGCGCCCAAGTTCAAAGACTTCTACAGTCTTGAGGTAATTCAATGCATTTGAGTAAACTTTGTTTTGTGGGTCTAAAAGTCGTTGAATGTAAAGATTGAAAACTGTTAAATAGTGTTGCAGTCAAATTATGTCTATTGAAATTTATTTCGTCAACTAAGCAAATGGCCTTTTTTTTGAGGACCTAGTTAGTGAACTTGTTTGAATAAACAAAGTGGTCAAATACGGCTGCAGACACATATATTACAGATATCATCTATGTTTTATCAAGATTTGTTTGAAAATGTGACTACCGCACGAGTGGCTTGCTTGCAGTCCTTAAACACTGACAAGTTTACTGGAAAAAAGACTTTTAATTAAAATTTGTTGTTTTGTTTAGTTTTAAACTCCGGTTCATTTATAGAGTTTTTAATTAACAATACGAAATGAAGCGAACTCTCGTTTAAACTTCATTTATAATAATATCCTTGTAACATAAATAACAGAGAATGGACAAAAAGATATTTTCAACTACTTGGCTGCTTCTTGTGGAAAACGGAAAAAGATGTTGTGCAATATAATAAATATCAAAACGAAGCTAGTTTGTGTTGTCATTTCCTTTCGTTATTTTCTCGAACTAAAGTGACAGGATATACGATAATATGTGTCTGTAAACTGATATATTCTGCCCGCAGTAATGTTTTTTAATCACTTGTTTTATACTTGCTGTTTCCTGACTTTTCGCACACGTGCAGAAACGGGATAGGCTGGTATTGCCAATCCATGCAAAACGTTTATATTTGTACTTCCTGATTCTGTGCGCTTTGCTTTTGAACCGACGACATTCGGCAAGCCACAAAGCAACTATTGTTTTTCTTGCAGAAAAAGAAATATTACAGTGGTGGGATCAACATTTATTTGCAGGTGAAATCTACAGTTTGGTAAGAAAACTTTTATCTTTATGTGACTTTTCACTGTTCAAGATTAGTATACGTATTATTCCAGCTCCTAGTTTGGATTAATCTCTTGACTGCAACATAATGCGTTACCTACAACATAGTTTGCGCCTAAGCTTTGTATTTGCATTAGTTTTAAAGTTCTTCAGTTTTATGACTTTGCAATTGCCTGCAAGCGAGCTTCAAGCATACTCGTGACTTTTTATTACTGTTGTGATACGTTCGGTTTTCACTTAATTTTGAGGCTCATGTGAGTTTGATGTGATGGAAAACTGACCCGTCGCCTTTGATCATATGCGACTGGAGCTCTGGCATTTCCAAAATAGATCCAAATTGGGGCAAGATATTTCACTTTACAATCTAAAGCATTAAAGGGGGCACATGCCTATACTTGCTACACTTTGTTAACTGGGAATGAAAAAAAAACATGTTTTTTGTGTAATTTGCAATGAACTTTGAACACATGTCCTTCACCTTCGTATGTTTTTTAAAAGTTTTTTTCGTCATTTGATGGCGTTTGAACAAAGTATGCACTAAAGATATTTACTTTTGAAGTAGGTAGCTAGAAAGGAATTTTTTGTTTGGATCACATAGTGTATAAAGCGAGTTTATAGTTATGCATACAGTTAGAACAGGAAACGCGGACGAAAGTGGAAAAGAGGGATAATTTTAAAAGTTGTTTAACGGAAGAGTGATGTTAATATAATGATGCCTTGAGGCTGCCTTGCTAATTTTGTTTCAGAAAAAGCTTTTTCTGAATAGGAACGTCTTGGACTTGAGCGTTTCATGCCTGCTGCAAAATTGTTTCCGAGTTTGCTTATATAATCACTTGCTTTTGTTCTTTTCTAATTCATGGTCAGAACTTGTTTTATTTTTATGCAATAATTCTTAGCTCGCAGTTGATCTCAGAAAGCTAATTGTTACAAAACGTTATTAGATGTTTGCCTGTGGCGAAAAAATTCACGCACTTTTACATTTTTTTGATAATTGCGATGGTATATGACTTTATAATGATATACACTGACTGCATAGCATAACTGTGCTGCTAGGCAAGGGAAATGGTTTTTTCTCTTCGTTGAGCACCAACCAGGCATAAATAACATCGTTGCTGGCCAAGGTCAAGTTATGTACGTCAATGCGCTTCCTGTATAACGGTGTCATCCGATGCGACTTCGTGACTCTTGACTGCGTTCCAGGCCTTCTCGAACTTTGTATGAAAACTAATATTACGTAAATTTTGCAGTCAGCAAAATTTATCTTCTAAGTGTTGGCTTTTTGTTGGGCGAAATAAAAATAGTCAAGGATTTGACAGAGAAAATAATACACTCGCGCTATAACGGATTAACCGCAGAAAAACATCTAATCACATAAATGAAGCAATATATTATATATAAATTAACAAAGAAAACAGCGAGGAGAAACATGAGATAGTCGAAGAACATTTTATCTAGTTAATACTCATTAAAAAACTTGAATTAAATCTTTAAATGAGTTTTTGTGAGTTCTATTTGCGCACGTTGTAATTTCCTTAAGATAATTTCCTTTTGTTTCTATCAATAACGATAAATCAGCACTTAAATAAATGTTAAGTCTTTCACGCTTTTGAATGAAATAGAAAAATCTGAATAGCTTTAAGATTTGTTTTGACCATTTTTGGCGCATTTCTCATCAGATTTTGTCCGCCTCTGCGTTCCGAGACAAGAAGCCAATATTGTCTGGCAACAACTCATAAATATGTCTGATATCATAGGAAATGGCCGATAATGCATGCCGAGTTTCCTCGTATTTTTAAGACTGGTCGTTTGTATGTCATAATATTGGTGTTTCGCTGGGCGATTAATTTTGTGTTGATACGTCATTGTTTAGCTCTTTTACGGGTCACCTGTGCTTGGAAGCGGGTCAAGGCTTAATATGGATAATTTTGTACATATAAGATCACGAGAGCAAACGGGAACGCAACGCGAACAGCTTCTGATGGATAAAATAATGTACAAGAAACCGCTGTCAAATTAAATATTAAGAAATTATTCATAGAATCCCCGAAAATACGGCATAGAAGTGAGTCCACGAAAGGAAATTTCTGGAAAATGGTTGAAAGTGGTATATCAATGCTTTAATGCATGTTGCTTTGAAATTAATTTGAAGTAAATAAAGTGAGAACGCGTTTTAAAGTTGATAGGAATTGCAACCACCTTGCATCGTTCTACAATAGTTACCACTCTGGTTATCACCAGCAATAACAACCAACGGAGTAACCGGAAATTATTTCCTGTCTGACCTGTATCAGACCAGGATCAAGTACACGAGTCATTTGAGATCTTGAACTATAAGTACACTTTATGCGTAAGCAAAAAGAAAACAATGAGTAAATAAGCGCTGCTAGTTCATGTCCTTGCTTCATGAATATATGGTCATTCTTGCATACAGCCTCTTGCAAGTCTCTTTGTACAGTATAAAACATGAGATGGACTTTATTGATAATACATATCATGATCGATTGTGACCATATGTAAACACTTGTATGCTATTTTTGACGCGATAACTGTAGAAGCAGACCACTTTTGTCTGCGCAGCACGTTCGATGACTTTTTTCAGCCCCAACTTTCAACGCGTTTGCAAATTGAATATAATCGAGGCTTGAGCAGTCGTTTATATTTAGAAATGTTGAATTATTTTTGCTGGTGTGTAATTGCAGCATTTTCGTACCGTCTGCAGCATCTGTTTCCGCTAAATTTACTGTGAAGATGTAATTTGAATTCTGAATGAATTGATATTTAGCATGCATTGAAATTTTTTTCACTTTAGTGCACTCTGGATACTGTAAGCTCAGCTTACCAGTTTGCTTAGAATGTTTAGTTTTTGACCTGCATCATGGATTACTCGCACCTTGACATAAATCCCGAAGATTTACATGACATTACCTTACATCTTCTTTTACGAAATGACAATCACCAAATTTCAAGTGTATTTTGGAAAGAAAGTTTAAAGTATACTGGAGAATTTATCAATGGTGTTTTTATCTTGACTTAGTCTTGCAGCTTAAAGATAATTTATATTGTCTTGTTTTGAACGTAGATAGCTTATATTCTTGGCATGTGCTTTATCTTTTCGCGTGGTGCAACTTCAAAACAGATGACAGTTCATTTCCGGTTCTGGGAGAAAGTGCGGATTGGTTTGTCAAATTGTGTCAATTTTAGGATTAATGAGTTGCGTAAATTACGGCACAATTTGATACAATATTTAGTCTGTTATCTCAAGCGCGCTTTTTTGCATCACTTTAATGATATAAGAACCAGAGACTAGGAGGCTCGCTTTAAAATCTTCACGCAGCAGACAAAACACTGTGTTTTACATTCATGACTTTTCACACATTCAACTACATAAATATCAGGATACGTTTCTGATAACTTGCTTACATTTGTAGTAAATTTTCACTTGCATTGTACACTTTTCGTAAAAAAACACCTGGATTCCTTGGGTTCCATCACTTCTTTCTGATATGAGCTCCATTGTGATTGGTTCTTTGCTTGCTAAAATGCAATCTGATTGCTTGACGTGAAAAATGCTTTGACTAACGAATTTGAAAAGTGATGCCTAATGTCAGTAATGAGTTATCATACTGTTTTCCGAATGACTTCGACTATCTTTAGATATTTTAGCTTAATTCTTCAAAAAGATATGTGAAGTCCAATATAATTATGTTATTTTTACGAAAGATCATATATACATTAAAATGTGTACGTGGAAAGGTAATCATATATCAATGATATCGCCTTTTCACATGTAATATACCTGATTTCTATGACTACAGGCTAAAATAGGACAACGACGGAAATATGAATATAACTTCGTTTTATTTTATATTGATCTTAAAATTACAATGGATCGTTTGTTAGAGAGTTGACTTGTTTTTTTGTATATTTTTAAGATATGAGTCGATTTCGAATAATTTATGAATCATCAAACATAAGATAAGAAACTTGAAAAGTTAAAAAAAATACCACTCTCAACAAAGAAATTAAACAGAGTCTTTGTTCAAGATATTTTTAAATAAGCTGACGGAAATGTCTCGCTAATAACCAGATAAATTTTCAAGTTTGATTCATGTTAATGGCGCATTTCACGCGGACCAAAATCTATGTGAAACGTCGACATAAAACAAACAGCCGAAATATTGAACGAACACCAATCCTCGCCAATGTCTGTGTTTTATCATTCTAACATGATAGCTTTTTTTATTAAAACCTTCATCTTAGCAATTTATTTCCGGATTTTTTTTTCCCAAACTCTGATTACTTTCCTGCATTGCTGGCGAAGCAAAATTTGTTGCACAGCTCGAGAAAAGTTATTGGAGCCTTTGCGCTGGTTTTTCAATGTTTATAAGTGCGCAATGCGAATTGAAGTCTTCCCGAATGCTAATCCGATGTCTGCGGGGTAAATAGCCATTGTGGCTTATTGAGCTGGCCTCAATATGCCGGAAATGGCGTCCTAGTGAGCTGCGATAGGCTGTTTTCTAATGCCGCTGTATACATTGGAAATGATAATAGCAGCATTTCAAGAGCTTTCAAACCAGTACTGAACACCTTAGCAATAGTACGTTGCCATTTGACTCAAAGATAAGCATATCAAGCGTAAAAAAGAAGACATGAAAGTTTTAATAACACTGCTTCAGCTTGTCATTTGAAACGCAGTGTAGCACGACGTCATCACGACGAGAGCAAATAAGCGTTCGTCGTTTAATTGGCAGGTGGGCGGGCATGAAAATTATTCTTAAGGTGTCTGGTTTTAACTTGAGCCTGTAAGCCCTAAGTGATTGCTCGTAGGATTTGAAATTGCCTCATACTACTGCCGTTACGCGACACATTTCCCCGAGATCCATTCATCAATGATTTCATTAAAATAAACGATGTCGAATGTATTGGTTATATTAGCTATTCGATATGTTTATTACTGAGAATTACTACACGGTAAGGGCTTGGGGGTCCGGAAGCTAAAAATTCCATCGTTTCCTGAGATGTCTTATTGGATGTAGTCCATTTGCCTTTGCGACACCGTTCGTTTGAAAGCCCATGTCCTTTAGATCGAAGCACGGCCAAATTTCAAAAAGGCATTGGTTAGTTTAAACTACATTACCTTGGGTAAGTCGTCCTAAGTGATTCTCAGCGCGTTTATTTGCTTATTTCGTCGACCTGTTGATCACAGACCGAAGCATTTGTATTAATGATCAGATCATATTCTGTAGGTAACCATATACTGGTAGTTGTATTTTTGACCATATAAATAAACTTTACTAAGTGTGTATTTTTTGTTTCTAGAAATTCTATTCTTGCTCCGGGTGTTTGTATTTCATGTGTAATTTACGCTGTACATTTGTACGTAGTTGTTGATACCGATGTGATTGTGTGGGGACAACGTGGAAAATACCATGGAATTACATGAGCAGGATACATTGATAATACGCGAAAATCCTTTTGAATCAGACAGTTTCGATGTGGTGTGGAAACGAAGGGAAAAATGTACCACAAACGACTATCGCTCGCGACAAAAGACATCGAGTGTCGAAACTAAATTAAAATCTTATGATCATAAAGTGGGCAGCGAGACGAAACTTAAGGACAAAGCAATAGATTACTCTTATATTGACGAATATTGCAAAGTATCAGCTGCAGCTAGTCCCAGGGATGAAGTATCAAGGCCAAGGGAACTGAAAACAAATACCACAGAGTTTGGACGACCAAAGGTGTCTTTTGATAAATTTCTACGCCATCATACAGGCGGTGTTGAATGTAATACAGTCCATGTAACACAGCCGGCTCAACCACGAGTCATCAGGAAAGAACATCATGAAACAACTCCATTAAGAGAGTGCTACAGTCAAGATGATGTAACTTTAAAATGTTGTGGTCATGATGTTGAAACATTGGTCGACTATTGTACGTGTATGTTTTGTGTCAAAGGTTTGTTTTACCATTGTGTCGAGGATCAGTCAGATTCTGAAAATGTTGTAGACAATCCTTGCTCATGTGCACCAGTGAACGCAACTTGTTTCGCTCGTTGGAGTATGTTGGGTTTTCTCTCAGTGTTTCTACCATGCTTAATGTGTTATCCAATAGCCAAGGGATGTACAGGAGTGTGTAAATGCTATAAGGAGGGCGAAAGAAGACGAAAATGCCGTCACAATCGAACTGTACAGAATCAAGAACGGGAAAGGCTCACGTAACCTCAAATTTGAATCCGTTGAGGAACGGTTTATGGAAATCAATGAGAAAAGACGGTGTCCTACCAGGCAGTCGATTTACCCAAGAAGCGACATACAGCTTAAATTGCTTGTAGAGACTGCAAGTTTTGAAACTCTATTTGTACAGTGTACATAGGATGAGCGTCTCTTATATTTATACAGCCAAAATATGTGCTTGTAAATATTAAATTTGTTAAACGATGTATCACACTTTTGTTTGTATGTAGTGCAAGATAAGGGGCATTGATGGTCTACAATGCATTCACGCGGCATGGTTAATACTGTGGGACAACGACTCTGGTGACCTATATAATTGCTCCTGTATTCATCACACATTATATGCCCAACATGAAATACCAGATTTCATTCGTTGAAGAAACGCGCAATCGCAATAAGGCATCTGTTAACGGCCACGAGACATATCTACAGTATCAAGTGCCCGTTGACCTCGTCTGTCGCTGACAAAATTTCGAGAGATGCCAGATTTCTCGCGCAAAAATGTAATTGCTTCCTCTAATTTCTACATTTAGTTGCGCGCTGAAAAAAACTAGACTGGCATAATCGTATTGCCTTTGTATTCAGACCATTAGCGCATCTACGAGCGAATTATTCTAGTAGTAATGTGAATGAATGGAGTTGGATCGTTATCAAAGGTTCTGGCGAGCAACGGGAGGTGAGTTAGGGCATTATGAACTCCAGTCGTACACGCCACATGTGCTTAGATATATCGCTGTTATGAAAGAACCTGAGCTCCGGAAATTACGCTTTGCGTCGAACTGCAAGTAAGGCACCCTGTGACTAGCTTCGTTTCCAAATGATGTGAAGTCGCAGCGACTTTGTGTCGAAATTTCATCCGGAACACTTGAAAATTCACATAGCGTTTGGATTTGTTGTTTCGCCAAGGTCACATCAGTGAACTTGAGTAGTGTACATTAATTGCACAAGAATAGAAGGAGTAGATGCACCCCTGATGTTTCTCATCTGCAGGATATCATGACTCCTTGCGTGTTCTGTTTTCCTCCAACTTTTAATCGTCTTAATCATGTTTGTTTCATAAGGAGCTTTATGTCCGGAAAACATCGAAATTTCGAGAACGAATCTTCGCTACTGGCTAGATTTACACACATTCTTAGTACATAACTTTTAGTCATCATGCAGGAAGTCAACATGCATTTATTAAAAGGCTGCAATATAATTTGTGGTTCAACAATTGTTTTACTGTGGTAAACGACAATATACCAGCAAATATACAACGTAATAATTGGGTCTTCGGCGGCCCTCGTTACCCTTCCATTAAATGGTTAATAGCTAGATAACGGTTAATGTCAGGCGAACATTTAAAGCAGAGTTTAAAAGAGTACATAGCTCACGTTAAGCACATCAGTCATAAAATTGAAGAAAAGTGTGGATGGTAAAGAGCACAAATAGTTAATGGTGGAGGATTAGATGTGTGTGGAAGGAAGGAGTAAATATGGATAAGTATGGGCATGGAATGGTATCGAGGTGTAAATATGTATGTCAGAGACATATATTGATAAGAGGTGGAAAGAAGGGATACATTCAGCTACACGTAAATATTAAATAATAAATAACTTTATTGGATGTAATAAACACCATACGTTTTATGCTTATATATCAATACTTTACTGCAAGTTGCATACACAAGATGCAGAAGTTAATTAAGCTTCGTTTCAATGTTTATAATACAGTGAAATATAAAGCCTGGGGTATCAGAATGGCCAGAATCACTGTCCTGTGAAGCAGTGAGTAGCTCTCAATATTTTTGAACTTGAGCGCTTACTAGACACTTCCAGTGATTATTGTAATAAATATGTGGTTAAAGTCTGACACCCTTCAATTCGGTTTGACTTTTCTATTTATCCACTAACCCTGTTTCCGTAGAGAACTGGATATTCTGCCGCTTGGGGAGCATAGAGTCCACGGGGTTTATACCAGGATTATGAAGTTGTACCGCAAAATGGACAGCGGCCTTGGGCAGTCAAAATGTGGCGAAAGACTGGGACCTACAGTTTGGTACACTTACAGATGTGACGTAACAGAAGTCTACATCGGCTAGTTGCTCTTGTAAGATGCCTTCCTCGTTTCAGTTGCCATGCTTTGTGTAAACATTTTAAATATTGCAAGTAGATTTGTCTCTTGTCTTTATCTACATTCAGTTTTTCTTGTCTATTTTGGAATGGAAATTGTTGCATCATTTTGCTGTTGGAAACATTTCTTTTCACATTTCGTTTCTTAGGTTTATTCCCAAGAACTGGAACAATGAGAAATTTCGTTGCTCGCTGACCAGAATCGATCACTCTTGTATACAGTTTCGGTTCGCCCGTCTGTCGGAAAGCCAAGTACCGTGGTTGATTCTCATTGATTCCGTATTTATCAGAAATAAACTGACTGAATGTATCTTTCGACGTATTGTATCTGAATACGCACCGTTTCAAATGCTTGCCTTTCTTCTGACCCTATAATAGGCAATGTTTATTGTTAGCAACATTGCTTCGTCGGATGAAGTCCGTTTGCACATGCTATTTTTTCTAATCCTGGATTTTTAGAAACAAATGTTGATATACTCACCAAGCCAATGATTTCTCCTTTGATGTTCATACAAATATAGTAATTACTCTCAAATTGTCGAATGCGAACTTTTCCAAATGTCTCGGACTCCAGAACTAAAAGGGCTAAAAGTACAAAACACAATGTGAACGTTTGTTCTTTGCTTTCGAACGAGTAGGTTCTATAGGGGCTGTTTGGAAATGATCTCCCGGGACCAGCGTTTCAAACCATGGACCTGAAAACGAGAGAAGTGGGATCCACTTGCAGCCTCGCAGGCAAATTGTGGCGCATTATGGGAATGGTGTAATGTCGCAGTCATAGGGATTCCTATGGACCTTCGCGCAACCGCAAAAGAAACGATCGCGAACAGGGTACGAGTGAGCGTAATTGCCAGAATAAGCCACTTGCAATCAAACAATCGTCATATTCGTTTAAACAATGAAAGCCGTTAACGAGTTTGCGTTCCTAAACTCGTCGTTTATGTCTCGAAGCTGAGCAAATATTGCGAGATATTTTTGAGGATAACAGACTAAGTCAATATCCCCCTGAACGAAACTAAACAAACTTCTTCGTGACCCTAAAGGCGAACGAAGGATGAACTCTCAAAGAAGGATATCTTTGCCAAATTGTGGAGGAACAAAGTAACATTGTCTTTCTTAAAATGTAAATCTTTTGTTTCCACAGAATCACCAACAACAGCTGGTGGACGTACGAGCTGTGGTGGTCAAGTCAGTGGGTGGTGGTGTACAGGGGGTGTAGCTTTCTTTTTGGAGGCCATGAGGGAACTTGTAGATTTCATCTGAAGTGTAGTGCTAGACATCGTAAAAAATGCCCCAAATTATAATTTCAATATAATTTGAAGAGGACAGACGGGGATTTCACGAATGGCTAGGTAATGCATCCTTGTGTTCCATTCCACATATAACGTTTAGAGTAATAAGAGATGTTTCTGAAACTTATTTCCCTTAAAATGCACAGACGTACAACAGGAATCAGAAGCCTTTGTCGGTGTGGAAATATTTAGAGAATGTTTGTTTTGAAGTTGACTTAGTCAACACGGCAAAATTGCAGTCGATGAACTAACTTCATGGTGTGTTCTTGCTGTGCATGAATGCTCTCATAATTAATGCTTGTTTTTTCACATAATTTCTCGTAAGCACAAACCAGGTAATAGTTGATAATCATGCAGATATATCTTCCTTTTTGCCCTTCTTCTCACAAGGTCATTGTTGCAGCAAATTAGCGTTCAGCTATTATACAAACATGACAAATGTTTACTTGACTGAGTTAGTGTAAACAGGCAAGGTGACCGCACAAATATTAAATATATGCCGATTGTAATACGCTCTGAAACTCAAGTATTTCAATTTGAACATAGTAGGGTGGTTAAATACACAATAAGGTTCATGAAGTCAACAAAAAAATGATGAATGATTTACTGCCTCGACTTTAGAACGTCAACCCTTTTTTGAATGCATGCGTTTGCAATTGAATGACCAAACGCACGCGCAGTAATCTGAAATCAAAATTGATATGTTCAAATAGATTCCATCATGGAGCAATTAAGGTGTGGCATTTGGATATTTCCAATAGCGAAGCCAACATTTAGACATTTTTAAAGTCTTTAATCTACTTAACTTCTTTGATTTATTGAGAAATACAGGTTCACTACCAGTTGTCATGGTTAGCTGTACCATCAACAGCAAGCTTCGCCGTTAATAATATTAGCAGTCATAATTTTTGTAACTGAAAGCAGTCTTTAGTCTTGTCATGCTATAATCAGTCATGTTTCCTGCAAATAGTCATGAAAATATTCAAACAAGGAAATGTAAAACAACCATTAAACGAAAATCATCCATCATTGCCACCTATTAACGTAAACAGTCAACTTGCTCGAGTAGTTAAGAAAAACACAGAGAGCCCATTACCAAGAACACAAATATTTGGTTGCATTTAAGGACAAACATCTTGACAGCCGACATACACCAGTAAAAGAAAACTGTCGCTATTCATAATATTTTCAGTTATTCAATTACTGGTCGTCGTTAAACGTGGAAATCACAAGCATACTAAACACAAGTAATCATTTCTAAGGCTTTTGCTCGGAAAGCCAAACACGGAAATGTCTTACTAAGTATCTGAGGAAATCGTTTGTCAAAAAATTGTTTTGTCTTGTGGAAGTGCCGCATTGAAAAAAGAACGTTAATATGTTTCGCGCACGAAACATTCTTTTAGTTTTACGCTGTTTCTAAAATGGGGTTTAACCCATGGTTTAACCTGACGCACATCAAAGCATGATATTCCACCTCATTCCACACTCCGTTGTTTCTGATCCGCGTCTTAGCTCGCTTAGCTTTAAACGGATCTCCCAATGATGCGAGCAGCGGGAAGCAAAGGTTTCTGTAAATCAAATAATTTTTGTCATTTTTCCTAATCTTGCTCTCTGCTTGTAAACATCAGATTTATCTAACAACTGACAGGTCTAGCCTACGTCCATAGAAACACAAAGATTTCTTTTTTCAAACAAATGCCTCTTAAATAATGGAGCATGAGATTACAGTGAATGAATAGCAAAGTAGAGCTAGACATGAAGGGAAGACAGTATAGAAGTATTTAATAGAATGGCTAATATCTCAATGAATACCAGGACCCTCCCACTCAGCCAGACTGTCTCTCTTCTATTAAAAATGATCGTGGGATCTCTTCTCTCAGACTAGGGGTTCTTACTGCTCTATGTTTCGAAGACTCTGTTCTTCATCCGTGGCGACCCTGGTCTTTCTAATATGGAGAGCTAATAAGTTACAAAGGAGAGAGAGAGAGAGCTATAGATCAAAAGTAATGTCTCTGGTACGAAGGAAAACGCAACGGAACGCAACGATGGAAACGAACCAGAAAACATCTGACGACTAGACTTTGATAATTGCTCAATCTTTTTCATTATTCAACCAATTGTGGAATTCGGAATTGGTTGTCGTGATTAAAACATTCTAAGGAATATGTTTAGTTGGTTATCTTGCCAAGGCATGTGTTAATGCGTGAGCTTAATTAGCGTAAATTGCGTAAATAATAACAGATTTGTAGGCCAATCCGCACTCGTGTTCACGTATCTCGTCTTCCGCCATTCTTGGCATCTTCTTTGAAGATAACTGAAATAATTTCTCCCTGCGAGTCTCGACCCTCAGGACGTTTTCTTGCTAAGTGCCATTCACACTTTACCATTATGGTCAAAAAATATATCCTCTTTTCCCCTAAAACTTTTTGAAGTTTCTGTTTTTTTAAAAAAGAGAAAGCGCGTAGACTGTTTTCAATTTTTAAATGAAATCGCTGAGCTCCGGGGCATATTCTTGTCCGGCAATATTTCCTTTCTCGCGTGGCAGGAGTTTAAACTTACTGTTCTGATTGATAAGTTGTGACAAATTAATTACCAATGAACACTGACGATAACGGAAAGGGACGGACGGGTATATCTCTAAACTGTCTGCTTATTCCGCCAATGAAAACAAGAAGTTAATGAGCACTTTGAAGTTGTTTATCGAAACTTTATCTTTAATTTAAAAGTGTGATCAACGAAATGCACGCAGACAGAATTGTAGATTGAAATAACAGGATAAGATTCTTTAAAAGGGTTGTTTAGATCATCTTGACAAGAGAGTCTATTCTTTGTTTTATTACATTTTGTCAAATCGTTACACCAAATTAGAAAGGAAATTTTTGTGTAATTCCACAAAATATTTTTGTTATCGCAAATTATGCTAATTAGGTGTGTAGTTTATAAGCTTACCGCACCGAAACGCTTTTGGAAAAAAATTTATTGGCTTACATGTCTCATCAATTGGCTTAGCCATAATCGAATGATTTGAATTGGTATAATGTCTCAATGTAGCTATTATAAACAACAACATTAATGGGCTCTACTACTGTAACGGTTTAAGCATGATGTAACATGGCCGCCAAGACTAATTGATAAAACAGCGAACAAACTTATTTGGATAGCATACCAACACAATTTTGTTAATTGCAATGTCCTATTGTATCTGGAAACTTGAAAATCTTAGATTTTTCTGTCAAAATACTTCAAAATGTTTCAGCAAACTTTTCTACCTATTTCTTCAGCATTGCGAGGTCGCCAAAGGCAGCACTCGCTCGCGTGCGTGACTTTTTTAACGAGTTTATTAAAGGACAGACGGCGGTTAAACTGATTAATTTTGTTCCTCACGAAAGGAGCATAAATACAAAAGTACAATATAGAACATGTGCACGTAAAGCGCAGACAAAACCAGTCATATTATTGTGGTAGTCAGGCTCTACCATGGAATGGTCATGTTGGTTTAGTGCTCAAACGCGTACACAGATCAGCTGTCATGAACAATGTTTATCTGATTTATTGCCACATGCTTTTACAGTGGCAAGATAAAATATTATTCTTGCTAAAACATCTCTGTAAAACCAATACAACCTGATTCAATTGATTGCAGACGCAGGAAGACGGTGAACGACGCAAAATCAGTTGTGAAAAGACGCATTTTCTTAGCAATCTTCTTTCCTGACAAGAATTGAGTTTGCTCAGCGCTATATTCGCAATATACTACGCTGTCTTAACTCCGATGATTCAAAATATTTACACCATAGATGTGATATCTTTTTATGACTATAAATATTTATAACACAAATTTCTCTTCCTCTTTTGCACGGTTTATTGTAAGCTGATAAGTACCAAGAACATTCAAGGGGGCACAATCTTTGCATAACCTGCCTAATACCGGAGATTATAAACACCCTTATCTACAAGCTTGTTAAAGCTATTTTTATCAGCGCGATAGAAACTACAACATTCAGATTCAATCTAGACTTTTACGGCACGTGGTAGGTAGATGACTGCGCATTACATTTTCTTGCAGGTCACCCAAAATCAGAAGTAAAATTTTTGGAAAACCCTACCATAAATCAAAAAAGTGTTGCTCATGTCAGATGTCAAGTACCCATGTTGAATATCTTAAGTTTTCCGCTGCATTGATATTTCGCTATACACCCAAATAAGCAGTGTACCAATCTTCAGCGCGGGCTGAAAATCTATTTAGACACACCCAAAAACAGAAAGCTTTGTCTTTTTAAGTCAACTATGTTCAGTGTTGAAAGACAAGTAGTAATGCTTTGCTTGCTGGTGTTGTAGTAATAATGTTCTAGGTATCACAATCAAAACTGCGCGCAACATGTATTGTATGCCACAAATACACTTGAAACTCTTGTACAGTCAAAAAAAGGTTTGAAATTTATCTTAGGGCCGAGTTTAGGCCCTCAAATCTCACACATGTGAAGCAGATTGTAGTGCACTAAATCATCACGCTAAAACAACAGATCTACCCCTTCAAACATTTCGTATAAAGTAAGTGCGTTCTAGAAGGGCCTATGAGATTGTATAAACAAGAGTGTCGTTATTAGTAAAGGATTAGCCATTTAGCAGTAATAACAAATAATGTTTTATTGCATGAATAACAATGCCTGTTTGAAGACGAGAATGGATTTGGAAATCGATAAATGGTTAATTTCGGAACCCCCCACATGAGAAACAACATTTCACGTGTTCCGTTGCGGTACATCCTTTGCTTTATTCAAGCATGAAAATTAATTGTCTGCTTATGTTGTCGGTATAGGAAGTGAGAAGGATGAAACCTGTTTATTGTGCTATTTAGTCTCCATAAAAAGCGGTTGGAAGCCAGTGTAGTAACGCAAATTATGTTAAAACAAGGCACACACTGTTAATGTGCATTCCGTTGCGCCTTTGCCTTGCACTTCTTAATATTTTCAGTCCTGAAAAGTGCGCAGTAATTGCGTTCAAAGCCATGCAGCGTCTCCAAGCATTTGACGTGTTGTTTGTTATGATGTCGCGGTCACGAGCCTTGCTTCATATAGGTGCTGCAATATTACCAATTAGAGCGTTTCCTATATACATGCCAAATGTCGCCTCTAATTTCAGCACACTCTCAAGCACGATACAACCGCATTTATTCTGTTATCAAACCAACTCGCACAACTCACTATAAACATGAGCGGCACACGAAGCTGGACCACACATTGCAAAGAAAATTGCTCACAACGGGATGAAAGAAGCGAGAAAGAAAAGCAATACGGCCAAGTTGGGGCACTGCTATCGAGTTACATAGTGTTGATTATACTACATGAAATTAACGCTTACCTCGCTGACACTATGTTAAAATTAATGCTAGTTTCTCCACTGAACTAGATGTGCGATCACGTTTCTAATACGCGCGCGGGGTCCTCAGACCTCTTCCAGCTCAAGTTGTAGTGCGAACACCTGTCGAGGGTTGCGCTGCAGAACAAAACTTGCCTATTTAACCCCATAATTTCAATAGAAACCCGAGTTCAGTAATTTACTACGCCGATACCCAGCCACTTACCGGCCTTGTTGCTCTCCAAGCTACTCGCGTTCACCGCTTTCTTCAAAACTTGCACAAATTTTCCGCTGCTTTTTGAGTAAAGTCGAACCATTTTCGAGTTTGCTGGCGTCGTTCTATCCGTTTTCTGTCTTTGATCGTCATAGTGCTTTCCTAGTATGTCCCGCTGTTTCAACCGCGAGATTTGTGAAAAAGAAAAAAAATTGAGTCGGTTCCAGTGAAAGAAAGATGGCGCTGCGCAAAATTCAAGACAGCAGAGTGAAGTATCTGAAATCACTCACCGAGGTTTCAGTACGAGCCAGCATTAATATTAGATATCTGAAAAGAAAACACAGAAAGATAAACGTCCATTTATCAGAATAACCACAAAACATTCACGCGAGAGGTCATCTTTTGAAATTTGATGTATCAAAAAACCCACGTGTAGAATGACGCAGTTACGTGGCTGTAAACACGCATTTCAAACGTCCTCCTTGAACAGAAGATATAACCAATACTCGTCGTTTTGCGTTGTATACTCTTGTTCAACGCAAGCTTCACTCTTTTGCCACATGTCTACCTTGTCCGGTTGTGAAGGTAATGTTTGTGTTCATCGCCGGGGGTAGCGGGAATCAACGTTTGTTCGACTCCTCATTGTTAACAGGGCACTGCGTTTCTATGTACACAGGCTGCGCGCACTACTCCCGTCGCCGGTGAAACATTGGAAACGTCAAAGTTCATATAAGATTTCAATGCCCCGTCGTTGGACAAATATAAATATCATCTCAATTGTCACATTCAAGTTTCACCGCGCGGCCATCTCATAATACTCTCTGGTTTCCTGTCCACTCAGGAGCATGCGAATTTTGCGTCACCGCCAGAAAACGAAAATTCGATTGTTTATAAAGATCTTGAAGAAAGAGTAGAAAGAGAAGCGCAAATGACGTACGCAAATTATGCAAAACTTGGTGCATATTTTCGTCATCAAGGAATGTTTACTTTGCAAGTGTTAAAACGTCAAATAAACACTGTCGTGGAACAGTTGATTAGGGTGATGCAGTCTATCTATCTGCGCTTGTTTTTGTAGCTTGTTTTACGATCAGCTCTATGGTGACAAGCGATGGCCGAAAGAGATGTCCGTATGAAGTAATTTTTCACACAAGAACTACATCTGCTTTTTTCGTTCAATTTTTCGAAAGAAAATAGGCAAGGAAACAGAGTGACACTTCCTACGGCGAATGTTTGTGTTTGAGCGCTGCAAATCAAGAGACCACCGACTTTACAGTGGGAGTCAGCAGCGAAATCTGACGACAATCCGCGAACCCGATCGGGAAGAGTATTATAAGTGGACTCATATCGTGAATTCAAGAAGGATTACACACCTGGATCTTTCGGACAAGCTGAAGACAGGAGCATGTAAACGAGGCTCACCGAGATAACAATAACTCAATAACACCATTGATATATACCATATATACATTGCGATGATATGGTGCTGATCAACCTTGCAGAACGCTCTGTTATTTTTAGTAAAAATGACGTATGGTCGGCTTCGTGAAATCATGTGTTGTGTTCTAGCCAATCAGCACTCACAGAATTACGCGTTATTTTCAGGAGGGTGAAGAAGAAATTAATGGCAGATGTAAATAAACATTGAAATAGCGAAGAAAATGAAAAAAAATGTGGACAAATCTTTTGCTGCTAGCCTTTATTCACTGCTCACGCTTTTATCAGTAACTACAGCTAGTAATGGTGCCAGGAAGCTTGGAGAAAGCGGTCATTCCTTGGCTTTATCAGACGGATATCATCACTTCACTGAGTACGTAACGTTCGACTTTTGAGTTTTACTTGTCGTGTTTTAGTTCTATTTCATAGGTATGAAGCCCGGTTTACACTGTCAAAGTTTCTGTGATCAAAGTACGAATATTTCTCAGG
>JAODVQ020524421.1:8034-24181 GCA_025400075.2 Phenganax stokvisi
CCACTGGACTTCTCCTCATCATCATCGCCACTACCGCTCGTACTACCACTGGCATCCTCCTCGTCTTTATCTCCACTGGACTTCTCCTCATCATCATCGCCACTACCGCTCGTACTACCACTGGCATCCTCCTCGTCTTTATCTCCACTGGACTTCTCCTCATCATCATCGCCACTACCGCTCGTACTACCACTGGCATCCTCCTCGTCTTTATCTCCACTGGACTTCTCCTCATCATCATCGCCACTACCGCTCGTACTACCACTGGCATCCTCCTCGTCTTTATCTCCACTAGCATCACCAGAAGCTTGAAATACTCGCTGCCATCTTGTTGGAAACTAAATAAAAACACTAGATAAGAATTAGCACGCTAGAGATAATTCCAGCTTGTTCAACTGTGTTGGTGAAAGTCGCACCTTCAGTGTTTCTCTTGCTGCCTTCAAAGAAGAGACACATGTACCTAATGCCTTCGTACCCTTATGAAGTTTACAAATCAGACCTTCATCACACTTTCCGTGTATATAGCCTTCAGGATCACAAACTTCATTATCCAGTTTAGCGCACGTTTTGCAACACCCGCAGGCGTCGTCAACTATACCTCCTTTGCAGCGAGTTTTTAAGGACTCTATACTCTCACTGCACTCTTCTGGACACGAACAAGTTGTTTGCGATCCTTGGGAGATGTAAACAGACAAAACCAACAGTAAAGCTGACGCAATGGTTTTCATAATTATACTTGTGTAAAAGGAACGATTTCGTTTGCGTCGACTGCACTAGAGTGCTGACCTTGAAATGGGAAGCTTTTGTCTTCTTGCGAAAGTGTTAGATCAGGTTAAAGTTCAACTAAGGCTTCCAAGTGGAATATTTTCGCTATAGAAAGTAGTTTTATTGAATATGCGGCAGTAACGAATCAACCAGATGGCTCCGATTAAACTTGAAAATATTTCATTTTATTTTACAGTATTTTGCACTATTGTTTGGTGAACTTTGTGCACATTCGTAGGAAGAGTCTTTTGCGTGATAATTAGGGGATGATTCTAGTCTACCTAAAACAGTTCAATGATGTTGACAGGACTTATTACCACCACGGCCTCTGACCTTCTTCAAACACTGTTGGAGAAACATATGGCATCTTGGTTACTGCAAAGACGAACAACTGCTTTCGTGGTTCTCTTTGAAAGAAATGATCTTTTGAAAGAAGATACTTCAAACATGAACGAAAGTATAAAACGAGAAACATCAGTACAGAGAAGTACAAAGTGGGGATTCGACGGTATGATATATGATACTCAACAAGCTGCGGGTGGCTTTATTTATTGCCAAAATTATTTTTCTATCAACTAACTCTCAGGTTTCGAAATTCGACTACAGTGGCAGGGGGAAGAATGAAACGTACAACTGAGCAAAGAGAGCAGGGGGGAGGGGGATAGACAGTGTAAAAACCCCGATGGTTACCATAGTAGGTTACGAACTAGTGATGAACGTGTGTTATACATTTACGTTTTCGTGATTGTATGGGGAACAAGTTAGCGTTACTTTGTATCAATTAATCAATAGAAGTTATAAAATATAGGTGAATTGCATTTGAAAAGTCTACACTTTAGTATTCACAGGAAATAATTTACATGAAAATATATACGTTTTTTCCGCTTATGTACAATATTTAACAAGCTATGTCTATACCCTCAATGCGTCATGATGTTAGTTGGCTATACTACTATCCTTGAATACAGAATCGCGCATGTTTCGATGAATAATTTAAGCGAAACTATGACTACGGGCTCTTCTATGTCCCATTTCATCAGCTGTTGGTAATTGCAAGAAATTGCCGTTTGAAATGCTATTTTTTTCTTGACAAAAAGACTTTCCGTCGCTTGATGGTGTACTCAGTTTTATATCCGCTGTACTTGCAGACCTGGCTCTGCGAGGAATTTCGTCTTCAGAAACTGACTTGCTAAGTTTGTTAAACACATCACGTAAAGGATCCATAAAACTTCCCGAGCGGCTCCGCGGTCGTCGACGCTCTGTTGGGAACTTCCATTTGTAGACCAATCGGGAAGCTTCGTCGAACGCCGTTCGTACACTGTCATAATTGTTCGCCGCTGAAGTTCTGAATACAGGTTTACCGAGATCATTCAAGAATTGGCTTGCCTCAGAAATGGAGATTTTTCTCTGTTTTTCCATGTCTGTTTGATTACTAAGAACGACGATAGGTGTTTTCTTTTCGCTCTTTGTTTGGGAGATTATAGAAGACAATCGGGCTACTTCATACAAGCTCCAATAATCCGTGATTGAAAATACCAAGATAAAGCCATCCGCCCACTTGATGTGATCAAGTAATTTTTTTTCTTCTGCGCTCTGTTTGAAATTAAAATGAATTTGGAATTAATTATTCTTTTTTTTAATAAGGAAGATCTTTTTAAGAAGTGTTATTGTCTTTCCAATCATATTCTACTCACATTAGTATCGAAAATTTCTACAACGACTTTTTCTTCACCAATCTCCACTTCTGTGGACGCATGAGTTTCTTGAAAAATTAAGAATGGATTAATGCTTGAACTACACATCAGCTGCACCACAGACGTGTCTAACAGATTGAACAATTCACCAAACTACTAGCTAATGAACTAAGCAATTAGTTAATGAACCATTGTAAAGAACCATTGTAAAGGCCAGTTCATTGTAATGAACCGTTGTAAAAGCCGGTTTACACTATCAAAGTTTCTGTGATCAAATTAGGAATTTTTCACAGGGAAATTCTACGCATTGAAAAATTTGGAGGAAGTATCAGAGTGAAGTAGTTCAATGTTAAATACTGTATTAGTTCCCTTAAATATTTTTAGCAAATCCTTGAAAACTTAGGATTTACCTATCCGAAATGTCCACTTTGATCACAGAAACTTTGACAGTGTAAACCGGACCTAAGTTGTTTTTAATTACGTAACTCTTTACCTACGCTGCTTTGATATTCTCCAATAAAACGTTTCGTTAAATAGCGCACGACCAAAGCTAGAATAACAAAGTATAAAGATTGAATAAAGCGACAATTTCCCTGCGTGGTAGCTCATTATCGCCCACAGCCCACTCACAGTGTTACCACCAATGTTTACCACATCTTACAATCAGCATTTTTGTTTACATAACGCATTTACGTCATCTAAATTTAACCACTTTCTTTGTTTTGAAGTGAGATTATTGCTGAGGAGTCTAAAATTATGCAGAGAGAAGAACCAAATATACACTTGTCTTATTCCTGTACAATGATGTAATTAAATGATAATTTGGTGTTGTACAGTCGAGCCAGCCTCAAAGATAGACAATAAACTAGTACTATCTTAGAACACACATTTGGCACGCAAAATACAATTTTTACTTGAAAATGATATTTCGTTTGTTTAGAAGAATCATTCGCATGTGTTTTTACAATCTGACTCATTATCAGTGCTGTATGTGTCATTCTTGCTGTAAGCTGTTCTCGAAGCGTTCAAACAGATAGGCATGCAGTGTGAATTGTGGGTCATAACTTTGTGCTATAATCATTATGTCTTCTTATCTGATGAAAAATCAGAGTATATATTTGCCAACAACTTTTCAGCTAAATTACATAATTATACTTGCCTGATTTTCCAACCCCTGATTTTCCCATAATTGCAATCTTGATCTTTCGTTGTCGCGAAAAACTTTTAGCTCGTTTTTCCAGTTCGGGAGATAAAGTAACGAACACTGCTGGCATCTCACCATTTGTGCTCTTGCTGTTTCGTCGTTTAAAACTGTCCATATCAAAGAACATACTAAATGCATTGCCTGATGAACAAACAGAAGGAAATCAGTTAGTGCTATTATGTTAAAAATCTCTTGTGGCGATGCAGGTTAATTAAACTCAGATTAAAATCATCCCACTTCCTTGAGGCCATGTGCTTTTATCGTCGAATACTAAGTCTAATCTTTGCAGTCTTCTAAAAACCTTTTACAAGAAAGCTAGACTTTATTTGATTTTGATGATAGAAAAACAGCCAACAAATACGTCTATGTACACAAATACAATGAGATGGAAACTCTATGTAAATGATGAAGCATTTGGAACTGAGACTTTTCATATAGTTCCAGCATGTTTGGTGTTGAAATCAATAACAGCATTAGTTGTCATATATTAGACTAGGAGGCGGTTGTGTTGAAGGATTGGTTGACTGATCCAGAGGATAAAACTTTGAAAACAACTTTTTGAAAAGTAAACTTTATTTCGTTTGATGCTAGGCTTCGTTTGCGTCAATGGTACAGATAATTCTGACAATTTGGGAATCATCTGACGTAAACTGTGACGCCGAGATAACGGGACACATAATGTACAACAATAAAATAAGGTATTTTCGAATTTCCGGGCGGATATTGTTCACACATATGAAGTATTGCTAAATCAGTACTGTATATACAGCGTGTAATTATTCTATAGTTGTCAATCGCAACCATTTCAAAGCATTCGGACTAAGTGAAACAATTTGGATTGTCAATGAAAGTCATTTGTTAACACCGAGTTAATTAAGAAACCGTACGTGATCTAAAGAAACGATGAATCACTGCGAAACCACATCATGATAGCAGTAAAAAAATTATCGCCATAAGCACGTCAGAAACCCAAGACATTCATGAAATAATTCAACAGCGTTGAATTATTGCGACGAAAAACATCATGAGATTTTTGAAAAGATTGTTACCGCTTCAATCAATCATTTCTCCGCCATCACGTAGCGCAGAAAGTATTTCAAAATTTTCACCTCTTCTTAACCTTATAATATTGTACATCCAACGGTGTGAAGTTTTCGTGTTTTTGTGAAACAGGCGGCTAGATTTTTTCCTAGAATTTGGTATTATCTTAACAAGTTGTCCAAATTTTTCCATCCCACTTCGATACAAAAGAAATCATTATCGTAGAAAGTGTATGAGTGAAGTTTTTCTTCCAATTTTTCTCGAGGCTATTGTCTAAGGATAGACAGTGAGCTTAACGATAAGATCATATATTGTGTACTTGAGCAAAGGTTGCGGCGTCTAAACGTTGAGAACTCCTTGAGTCTTGACAGCGGTGAAATCCAACCTTGTTTTTTTTGGAATGTTGCTCTGGCGAAGCCAATTAATTGCAATTATACGTTAAATGTTAGACCTCTTGTTCTGGTTTTTCCATAAAGATTACCAATGATTGAGTTGTGCTTTCGTCTGAATCTTTTGTTCTTGTGTATTTAATAGCCGTGCGCAAATATTAGGTGCATAGGATTTCAGTCAAGCTGAGCGCGCAAGGTTCAACTGACAGATTCAAAAGACAAATTGAAGAGAATTGTTTAGAATGTGCTCTCATTGAGAATTTAGGAATGGCGCACCATGATTGGTGGAAAAAAATTTGTTTCCAAATGATCACGTTAGCAACATAATTTATAAAGATTTAACACAGCAAAAAGACAAGGAAAAAAAGTGAAAAAGATTAAAGAACGGTTTGTCTTACCTTTACTATTGCTGCGTTTTTCCTTCTTCATTTCGCTACCAATGTTGTTTTGTCTGATGTTGTCCTCGTCTTGACACTCTGGAGTGTAGTGATAAACCACTCGGAGTTCCCTAGATATTAACATTTCCTGAATGATATGCGCGGTTACTAATCATAAACATGCAAAACAACAACTCATCGTATGGAAGCACCATGACGTCTCAACAAGAGAGGTTTTACAGATGTTTTTTCGCATCGTAAACAACAAGCCGGTTGCCAAAGATAATCCTTGATGATTTAAGATTGCTCAAAATATTCATTCATGAGGGATTTAGCTCTCTTAAGTATGCAGGAGTACTTTCGTTCAATAGTTTATTTTTAACAAAAACTTTCGCCCAAGAAAGTGAAGTGCTACTTATAGGAATGATAGAAAGTGGAATTACAAGCACGTCTCAAGTTTATAAAAGTTAATTGTGTAATTTCAAAATGACGCTTTGAGGACAGATATTTCCGCTTAGCGAATCTAAATACGGATCTAAGGAGGATCAAAATATTAAGTAATTTGATTAACTAAACATTGCCCACATTAGATGAATGTATTAGGCTGGATTTTATAAGATAGCATTGAGTTGAAGGTGGTATGCCTGCCTACGTCATAGGAAGCTCATTAACACAAGACGGCTCACATTGTCCCATGAAACGAGGGAGATAAAGCAATTTATATTACTGTTGCGACTAATTTTAAAGATGCACAAATCAACAATTTGTAATTTCGAGTTTTTCGACTTTAACGCTGTCATTTTTGAGCGGCCATCTTGAAATTCAGCTCATACTTCCAGGGCGTATGATACTTCATCTTGGATAAATGTAATATTCTGACTATTAGTAATGATCCAGTTAATTTATAGATCAGATAAACTACAAACATCGGAAGATGCCGTGAGAAGCCGTAATTGGACAAGTGGTGGCAGTCATTCTGTCATTGGCAGTGCAACAAGCGCAACAAGGCAAGAAGTGAGAAAACAGGAAAAACTGTAGTTTTGCCTTGGTAGTTCTTTTTTTCAAAAGTAGTTTCACTTCAAAACTATGTCTGATACGTGTTCGTTGACTGGGGTGAAATAATGTACGCTAGTGTTGCATCTGCAGCTAGTTTTGCAAGCCAAGATTTGAGTAGTGCCAGAGCAATGAGCGGTGGAAGACAAATCAGGGTTGTTGAAAGAAACATGAGTAATAAAACTTCTACGACACCGCCAACTTCGCCCAACAGGCTGAAGATGAAGGAGAAATTGGTGGGAATTTATGATAGCTTACTACAGGTATAAGTTATGTACCTACAATATAGATGTAAGCAGAGCTTGTGACAAGTAGAATTGTCTGGCATTAGACAGAGTAGTAAATTCCAAATATTATTGGTTCAACTAGGATGTATGTTCATAGAGTTTTGGTTATATGGGAACTCTTGTAGTGATGTAGAAATTATGTTTTAGGGTAAAGATCCAGGCGTCGGTAATCACAATTTTTGGCATGAATTTTTCTTATTGAAGGTACAGACGATTTCAGCATAATTTCTGAGAAGTAGTGCTGAAACTATTGAATAGATCAACATGAAAAAAAAGATTGAAAAATAAACAACCTAGCAACTAAAGAAGTGACAGCCAAACTGACAGACAAACAAGCCGAAAATTAAGAAGCTGTCAAAACACGACTTAATTAGCTGTAAATACAGTGGTACATTTTTGCTTTGTTGTATTTTTTAAACAGGTCAATGTTAAATATCTTGAAGCTTTGATAGAACGAATGTCACCAAGTGAACTAATGGCTGTTAAGGTACATACATAGAGCAATGTTCTGTAAAGTTATCTATTTCATGTACATATAGAACTTCCATTTATTTGGCACAATACATAATTTGTTTCAGAGTAACATCAATCTACTGTTTGCACAATGTTGTTTGGCATTGCAAGATGATTATCCATTAAAACTTGTGAATGCTTTACAGGTATTGCAATTTAAAGGAAGCTATTTTTTAAGAACTGTGCTTACATGCTGGCTAAAAATTCTTTGTTTTCCCTTTATCAGACATTGTGTACATTGGTTCGTGGTATTTATCACAAGAAAATGATGGATTATGGATTTGATATTATAAATATTCTTGTTGGTTTTGATGAGGCTGAATCACGAATGAAGGTTGCTAAAATAAATATCAAGTTTGATGTTCAATTATTCAATGTCTATTACACTAATATATGTTGGACTAGCTGCTGCACATCTTTTTACTCTTCTTTTAAGGCAATGGTCGAAAATCTCAATACTATTCTTGTGGGGGAATTCTCAGGTTGTTTGACCTCTTTCTTTAATCCATTTTGATCAGTGATGATTCCACTGTTCAGAGATGTTCAGGAGAACTATGATTATCTTTTAACCAATCTGATCCACTGTTTAATTACTAATCATAATGGCTGTTTTCTCTGTCAAAAAAACCAAAATCTCCAGTACTAAACCGAGCAACCCATGATCTTCATTTTGATATATGTTTTTAACTTGTTTTTTCTGTAGTAAGCCTCAAGAATCTTTCGCTGAAACTGCTGCTCATTTTACTCACTGTGAGATATGCAAACTTTTGGAGTTTTTCAATTTTTCATATCTCTGACAAGTTTATAATCTAGTATACAACACAATAAGCAGTTCTACTTTAACACTTTTTCATTTCTTACCTGCAGGCTACAGATAATATCAGTCAAAACACTATTGTGGAATACCTCATGATTAATAGTGTGTTTGAATCTATTGTAAAGGTAGTTATCAACTTTTCTGGAGTTCACTTACTCATGATAATTCATTTGTATCATTGGTAGTCATGACTGTACTTAATCTTCATCAACATGCCCTAGATTCTTGCAAGTCCTGTAGCCAGACAGCAACATGGATATGAGGCAATTATGTTGCTCACCCTGCTTGTGAATTACAGAAAATATGAGGTACCTTCTAATTCCTTCATCGTCTTTTCTTTCATATCTTTTACAATCTAAAGGAAATCTGTGTATGTTTGCCAGGCATCAAATCCTTATATCGTGAAATTGTCAATTCTTGATGATGATGTTGCATTGAATGTAAGAAACCTTCAAAAACATTCCTTGATGATTCAGCATGCAGATCTTTTCTAGCTCTGGACAAGCAATAGAGTTGCTAAGCTTTGTTTCAACATGGGTCTTTTAATTTCAGGGTTTAGGTTGTGTAATGTCAGACGTCTTGACTGAGTTTAATAGGTGAGTACAAATCAGGGTATCCTCACTTTACTGTTAAGAAGAGCAAGTAATTCATTCAGGTCATAAGATAATATTTCAAAATTATTTTTGTAGAAAATATAGAGTGAAATCTGAAGAGCCTAGTGGTGGAATTCTATCCAGTATTACTTCAATGGTATAAAGAATTTCTCTTGTGTAAAGTTTGCGAAACTGAAAGTTCAACCAAGACTTAAGTTAAACTCATATCTAATTTTTTGAGCTTGTATTTTCTATAGGTTGGCAGTATGTTTGTATCAGATCAAAGCAGCACACTTGACATTGGGTAGGATGGATTTTAAATCGTATGTCTCATTTCTACTCAGTGACAGCATGCTCTTTGTATTTTTCATAGAGTGAACAACATGGTTCTTCTTGCTCTTTATGAAGCTGTTCATCTTAACAGACATTTCTTCACAGTTTTAAGTCATGTCACGGTATATATTAATATATTAGATTGACATTATTACAGGATAGTTTGTTGTCTCATTTGAACTTATGTCCACTCTGTTGTTTTAGACCCCTAATATGCACTCAGCCACCCCACCCTTGTCTCCTACATCTCCTATTCCTGTCGTTGATAGACCTACTCATGGTTTGTCTTTATGAATATTTTTTCTTGTTGAGTTTGTCGAATAGAAAAATATAAAAAGAAAATTGAGATGTATAGAGCTGAGTATTATTGACACTGCCTTTATTAGTCAAAGTGACTATGGTGAAATCAAGCTCTGGCTTTATAGCTTTTTTGTTTTTGAATGAAGGCTTTTTGGTTGCAGTGCACGTCCATGATGAATCCGTTGCCCAGCAAACATCGAATCTTCTTGTGACATTTCTCACATATTCATCTATTGTACTTGTTAATATCAGAGGTAATTGCTATTGGTACATGGGAGCCAAGGTCATTAGTATGATGCTTATCAAGTATTTATTATATCTATTGCAGGTGATGATGGGGCTAGTCATGCTAAGTTATGCTTTATAATTCTTACTTGCATTGCAGAGGTAATATATTTTTGTTAATTGGGACTAACTTTAGGAAATAGTATGATTCATCTTTTTATTTTTTGCTTTTAGGATCAGTATGCTAACGCATTTCTTCATGATACTAATATTACATTCTCTGTTCCTTTGTACAAAGTAGTAAGGATAATTTTAAACATTTCAACTTTTCATTTTGTTAAACTATATCTTTTAGCGTAGGTCGCATGATACCAAGTCATGTCTTTTGTTTTAACTTTGATCATTATGACTTGTTCAGCATATGCATCATCGAAGTGGTTATGCAGATATGTCTAGCCCGTCCAGACCTTTGGCGTGCGCTTTATTGGGTGAGAAGAATATCATTGGAAAGGATAAACCTATAAAATAAGCACCTTACAGCTTCGTGATATTGAAGCAGAAAGGCCAGGCATATTGCACAGCTCTCTGCCTCACTTCCATGTAACTGTGACTTAATTACAGAAAAGCTGTGTGATATTTACAGTCTTCATATCGTTTAGATTTAATGGTAGAGTTTGTCATTGGTCACATGACAAAAAATCTTCAGACGGATTTGTACAGGTATAAGTAATAGATGGCCTGAGCATTGAGGTGATTAATAAAGTATTTACTTACTTATATTCTATTGCAGTAAAGCATTTGGTATTATCCATCGTACATTGTGTTATCAGAAGCGATGTCGTGTACGACTTTCTTATTCTTGGAACAACTTGTGGACAGCATTGATGAACTTCTTGAAATTTCTTCTGACGAATGAAACAAATTTACTGCCAAAAGTCAACATCTTTCATCTTGCTTGCAAGGTATGCACTAATTTTTGTGAAAACTATCGTATGTGTCATTTGCACATGCGTGAGTGGTACTGACTGAAAGTCTTTGCTAGGTTGTGAGTATCTTTAATCTCTTCATTACCTATGGTGATACATTTCTACCAAGTCCTACTTGTTATGATGAATTGTACTATGAAGTGATTCGAGTTCATCAAATATTTGATAACCTATATTCAATGGGTAAAGTATATTTCAAGATTTTCCTGAGTGACAGTATTTGAAATTAAGGTCTTATTCTGTGTTTGGTTTTCCAGCGCTTCGTCACTCTTCATCAACAAATGGCACGGACAACAAACACAGCAAGCAATCAGCCAACATTCTGGCTGGAAGCTTAGTAAATATTCGGTTAGCAGTCCAGTAAATCTTTTGGACCAAAACAATAATTTGGGGGTACAAAATGATCTGTATGCCTTTTTTTTTTTAGGGCAATAATCAATCATTTTTCACCAAAGATTGATTCCTGGGCTGCTGTAAATCATCTCTCGTCTCTCACCTCGGATCAGGTTGAAATCTCTTTTCTTCTGTAATTCATTGGCCATGTTTTTCTCACCCCTTATCTGTGATCATTGATGGGTATGATTGTACCGATGGCCATCTGATTACTTGTCCATTCAAAATCATTTTCTTCAAAGATCATAGACAATGGATTGGAGAACATTGCTGATTAATTAGGTATATGAAGATCAAACTTATTTCAAGCTTGCATGTTGCAGTTTCACTCTCTTCATGTAGGTTCTTGATGTGATTCGTGGAAACTACGATACACTTACACTAAAACTACAAGAAAATCTTGACAATTACGAGAAATATGTAGAGAAACCGAAAGAGTCTTCATTCTTTACTCAGTTGGTAAGTTTTAGAAAAGTTTCATTCAGTAGTTTTACTTTACAGAAACATGATTTGATGTCTTGTCACACCAATCAAGGTGGCTTTAGTAATTATCAATGTTATATGTACAATAAAATGTTCAAGTGCTCAGGTCTAAATATCTGATTACATTTTTAGGTTCGATGTATAACGGCAGATGTGCGACAAAGTATTGCTGTGACCAACTTGGAGCAATTTACACTCCTTAAAGAATTTTCATGTATACGTTAAGTAGCAGTTTTTCCATCATTGAAAAGGTGATGTACATACCATTTGTTAGTGCTGTATTTAATAGGAGTGAGCTCAACACAAAACTAATCTCATTCTTTCTGACTGCATATATATTGCGTACATTATGCTAAAATTTTCTGCATTTTACTATCGCAGAGTTCATTCACTATGTATAAGAGACACCAAACCCATTGAAGTGATACCAGCCAATAGACATACAAGCTGTTTTATCGATTCCCTGAAATTTAAAAAAATATTGAGAGGTAGCAAACAACTTGACTTAACATAAATAACATTGTTAAGTTGTAGACAGGTATGTATACCTTGGTCTTTTTTCTTCCAGTAATTCAGGGGCAATCGTCACCAATGCAATATAAATAAATCCACCAGATGTAAAGGGAAGCACCCAACATGTTGTATCTCCTTTTAAAAGATATAAAATATTTCATTTAACAAACTACACTAATTATCACTATATCGCTACCCACTTTACTTACCTGCCCCTGTAAAAACTAAGCCAAAGACGGCACCAAATAAACCACCTGTTGCAGTCACTATCTAGAATAATTATTCGGATTAACTAATATGATAAAAGAAATTTGGTGTTTGTGCCCCCCAACCCAAATTCACGGTCTCACTTAAGCTTACTTGTCCCCATGCAGCATCCCATCGCCTAAACCCTGATTTTAAAAGAATTGCAAAATCACCAATCTGTAATTAGAAAAAATAGATTGTTCTAAGCTACTTATCGAACACCTCCTTAAACAAAACATGCTGGTGTGATGAAATAGCTATGCACAGGACTTCAGTCTAGTTACCTCATGTGGAATTTCATGCAATAGAATTGCAAATGTTGTAAGAAGGCCAACCTAATATCAAAATAGAAAAATATTATGGATTTGCTATCACAATCTAGGTGGTGCATAAGGTCAAGTAAAATCGCACCTTTCTACTAATGAGAAAGCTTCCTGAAACTGCAAGTCCATGAGTGAAATTATCAATGCAGTTTGCAAGGAGATTCAGATAACCAACGACCTACAATGGTACATTAGGTATGGTGAGCTTATACTGTGCAGTGTAAAAACCAGTGAAAGCAAGAGTTTTGTATCTTTGGGAGTAGAGTAATTCTTTAATGTGAAAGCAAATGAGCAGCAGATTTGAAGTTTGAACAAAACCTTGATTTCTTCCTCTTGTGGTACAACAGATTCGTCTGGATGTGAAACTTCTCTATTTGTTTCACTTGATTTTGATTGCTTTCTTTTCCTAATATCCAAATTTTCTTCATGTTTGTTGTATCCATTAGCAACTGCATGTGATCCATTGCAAACATTACCATTTTTGTTTGAATATTTCTTTAAATCAGAAGTAAAACAATGAAACTTTGTTATTGTTTCTCTCTCTCTTGAACATCAGAGGCCGGTTGTTCAAAGCTGGGTTAGCTTTACCCTGGGATAGTGTAATACTTCAACTAGAATATGAAAATCGTTCACATGAAATTTTTGAAAAGTTTTTTGCTCAAAATGTTTCTCTTAATGGGTAGTTTAATCCATCAAAGTTTCGAAGATAAATAGTGCTTCAACATGGGGATATGAAACTGCGGGTTAACTTTAAACCTAGGTTAAGTGCCAAACCACCTTTGAACAACTGCCACCAGATAATTAACTTATCAGGATGGAACTCTTCCATAGACGGACAAAGAATGAATGCTGAAAAAGTGACTCCTTACTTCTTGAGAAATTTCATTTTCTGATTCTTCTTTGAATATTTTCTCCAAAACCAAGAATGTACAAATACCTCCGAGAATCCAGAGACCAATTCTTAAATTTTCTTCATGTGCGAATTCTGCAAGAATCCGGCCAAAAATGCTTAAAATCTAGAGAACCTGGTGTGGTATATCTCAAGAATTTTACCTGGGTTGACAGGTCCAAATGCTTCAGGCAAAAGATGGAGGAAAACATCACCTAATAGTCCTCCGACAGCAAAACTTAACAGCAACTTCAGTCTATCAGCTGACACTACAATAGAAAGACGTATCAGTGATTGATAGATAGATTGCAGTAGGGATGCTACTAAGTTTTCTATGTAGGTTTTAATTTATTTTTGCTGGTTGAAATGACAAAAACATTGTCTAAAGTCATTGAAAAAAAGAATGATTTTTTCCTCAATGACTCAGTTAGAACGTCACCAACCAATTGAGAACAGGGACTATGATCTATAGACAAGTGGCACTCAAAATGTAAATTATTCAACATACCAGCCACAAAGTTTTAAGTATTCTATTTTATAATTGAGTTTTTTACTTCTGTTTTACTGTTTTACTGTTTTTAGAGCACAAACAGCTGGCTTTGCCAAACAGTGATTACTGATATATCCAAAATTTGCTTGTATGTATGTCTAAATTTATATTAGTTTAAACCACATTAAACAGATAATATCTTGGGCAGCTGCAATGTGGCATCACAAGAAATCATGTAGAAACAAGTGCTTGTACAATTTCATCTGCGTAGTAGGAACTAACTCCATAGAAACCGAACCTAATTTTAAAAATGCGGATAAAAAGTTCTTTGATGCGAAAAGAATTGACAAAATATTGATCTCCAACCATTTCGCGATTAAATTTTCAATATTTGCCCCGAAATTATTAGTGAAGGTTTCCCCACATTGACCAATCAAAAATATCAGTGAAGCATGTGATTACCAGAGAACACGACAGTGTAAAAAAAGTATCTACATTGTGACATTAAGCAATTCTAACTGATTCTAAATGATTCTAAATGCTATTAGAACATTTATTTACTTTTTATATATATAAAAAAATAGAGCCTACATTACAAAAGATCCATTCACAAGGAAATCTCATGATTTTATTTATAACTACCTCCTTCTCTCAACTTATGCCCAGCTTCCACAGGGATCACCAACAAGGGAAGTATTCCTGTAAGACCCACCAATAATGTCCCACAAATAGAGTAAAACCATAGATTATAATCTGGTGAGTTCGGGTGCATTATCTCGTCTGAATTCACACCATTTTTTAGTCTAGGACCAGCAAGATGAATATTACCGGAGCCTTCTACATTCTCGACGAAATGGCACGTTAGACAAGAGACTGAAATCGCAAAGATGAGACCTTTAACCAACACCATTTACGTCGCGCTTATTGACAGGGTGAGGTGTATCAAACTACATGGTCTTTTCTGCTGTAGTTTTCATACACAACAATAAACGGACATTTTATTTGTGGTAAATATAAACAGCCCCGGAGATTTAACAGCCCACAGAACTGAACATGCGCAATGTTTGCTATCTCCACCAATCAGCAACAAGCAACTAAATTCACATATTAACTCTGAAAATACTTCATGTAAAGTTTCTAAAACCAGAAATCCAAGATGGCGGTCGCTTTGTGCGGAAAGTGTTTGAAAAGAATTCCATTCTTCTACTGTGCTTCAAGTAAAACTAGGTAAGTTTACTCAAGTTTTCTATTGATAAATAAAGCGTTTAACATATCTGCTGAGTAAAAACGCACACATGTACTTTTGCAGTCAAGTTTTTGGTCGTAAAAGTTGCTGTAATTGTAAAGCAGAAACAGTTCGTGATATTTCGTAGATTTTATTATATATATTGCGAGCGCATCCCCTACATTTAAATCACATGGATTTATTAGGTTCAATCTTTTGTCAAGTGATGCTGCTGAAGAGGAGATAAATAATTCTGGTATATTGTGTAAGCTTGTCAATGAATTTCAATATACTTCACTTAGTATTAATATAGAGTATTTTAAGTGAAATTTTCTTGCGTATTTTTAAAGATTCAACTTCGAAATATGTCTTTGAGATATCAAGGTATGGCATTTTTCTGAAATGACTTGACCAACAATAAAAATTTAGCTCAAATAATGATCTTTTAACAACTCCCTGGTACTATGATCTTATTTTTAGAGAGAAAACTAAAGTTCTAGAGGCCTTGGCGTCAACAATTCAACATGTGAGTTGTGGCATCAACCCATTAAGATGCAGTATGATAGATTAAGAAAAGCAAGTACCATGCATTGGACTACTATCATTCATAGAGTTACATTACAGTGAAGCATGTTTGTAATTTAGGTGCCAAATGCTCCAATTCATGGATTTTTTGAGGATCCTTTCTTAATGCCCAGAACCAGTATTCGGAAGGTATTGTTGCCGGAGAATGAACTGTTTTTTTATCTTGTAAAGTACCGATACTTTGTAGAATTTTATACAAGAACTTTACTTTAAATTTTAGGTTGAGTTTATGAAAGCAAGAGAGGAAGGAAAGAATGCTGCCAAATATATCATTAAAACTTATCCACAATTGTTTCCTTTAAGGAAACCTGAACCAGTGAGTTTGGTGAATTTATTTTTCACCTTGTTATGTGACTCATTTTACTGTGCTTGGCTATTTTCACTGCTTTTCACGGCATATTTTCACGTCCAAGAGTTTTTGAT
>JAODVQ020524524.1:0-24177 GCA_025400075.2 Phenganax stokvisi
TTGGTTCAAGTAGTCAGTCATAAGTTACCTGAAACAGTGAGATTTATGATTGTATATATACATATAATATTTTCCAAAAAAGTTTCCATTATTTTATATTAAGTATAGCTGGGCTACTGATGTGTTTAAAGTTATTTGTAGTTTTCCTTTGAGTTAGTAATAAGTTATGGTGCAATATTGTAATGTGCAGTTTGTTTGACGCAAGAAGCGTCGCCTCCGGAAGAAAGAGCGATAAGAAATTTCATTGACTGAGATGAGGTTTAATGATAAAACTGAAATTAAAAGAGCTTGGTTTTTGAACAAGTAGTTTTATTTTTACTTTATTTAAAGTGCGAATTACGATAGGCCTCTATTCCGTGACGCACTATAATGATTGAGATTGTCAGAACTGTCAACGATATAGCTGCATGCTAACTGTATGTACAATATAAAACAAAGAGCAATATGAAAATTGAGAAGCGATGAAATGAATCTAAAATTCAATATTTGACGATTTTATCGCGTCACCATAGTTTTATTAATAGCAAAAAACCCAAAATTAACATTTTCAAATATTAGCATTAAAACAGCAAATATAAATTAAAAGTGATGCTAAAAACGCTTTTGAGATGCTGTCTCCATTTGGATTCCTATATTTTTTGTCTTTTTCTGCACTGTATTTTTTGAAATTGATTTTCAAATGATGGTGCTAATTATCTCAAACAGTTATGGCCGCGTGGGGTAGATTTTGCATGACTTGAACTGACGTCACCATGCATGAGTTCTGTGGCTTTCATTATCACATAAAGTTGAATTACAATCTGTTACAGGACAGCTGATGAAACTCCAACTAAATAAAGTCTGATAAGCTGTTTAAACACCGTTTTCATTTTTCAAGTTGGTTTTTTTTTTAAGAATTGATGGCTATTCATGCCTCTGAACTTTCATATTTTAGGTTATCATTACCTGTGACACATGCAGAGTTTTTAAATTAAGTAACTTATCTCGTTTCTGATATTAGACAGACATCTAAAATGTGACGAAATAGACAATCCATCTGTATATCTTTAGTGCAATCGTCGCGTACAGTTGTCATTTTTTTTTCATTTGCCTCTGTCTTCATTCACGTCTACAACTGAATTTCTTGAAAGGATAAATTCATATTGTTTCTTAACGCAAAGACGAGGCCCTGGCTTTTTACCAGCAAGTAGTGGAGAGTAGTGGAGTTCATTCAGTCAAAGCAAGAAAAGCAGACCCTTTGCTCTATATAATGGGGTATGGTTAACTTTGCCTACTTTTAATGCTCTTTTTCAGTGTGTCTTTATGCGCAAATCTGCGAAGAGCTATTTGGAGCTACTCCGTTTAGCTACATTTGTTTACACAATTCTGAATTCGGATTATTGTATGACAAAACGTTGATGGGATTGCTATGAATCATGAACACGTGTGATCTTTTAGCAAATACAGATATCGTGGAAAGAGCGCTTTAACCACGCGCTGGCTACTTGACGATGTAAAAATAGTTCAAGCCTTTGTTTCACTTATCCTAACACCAAATTATTGCACAGGGGCGCGTTGTTCGAAGTGCGTTTAGTTTAAACGGCGGATACGTTCAAAATAAAAATTTTATTCATGTATTCCTTGAACAACTAAGTTGAAAGCTTTTAACTGAATGCTATTATTTACCAAGGGTGGGTTTCGTAAAGCCATGCATTCAGATATACGCAGTGGAAGTCATATTTTACAGCGAGTTTGCAGTGGTACGCCTGTTCTAAACACCAAATTTAACTGTGAAAGAACACTTCTTATTGTGTTTGAGGTGTCTCCACGTGCAAAACTATGTGTGGTGCAGAAATGTAGAGAAAGAAAACTGCCAATTTTGTAATATAGTAAAACGGAATGTGCTACGTTCTTTTAAGAACTCGAATCTTGCTACACTTAAATATAATACGGTGTGTTGTATATTACTATACAGGAAGTGTTTTTGAAACTGTCTTCATTGCAGCTGAGTAGAAAAATCTGGACATCATCTTCATTCCTGTAGTACTACCTGGGATGCGACAACAAAAGAAAACATCTTATTTCTCGCCGAGCTGAATAGTGAGGAAGAAAAAGCTGACCATGAGGTGTGCTGCTTTTTTTCCACATTGTTACGTACACTTCCTTCGTCTTGGCTAAGATGGCTAATGGTAGAAGATTGGCTAATGGTAGAAGATCGTGGTTTTTTCATCAGGTCACCATCTCATTGTTCTACCTTGGGGGTTATTTCGGATTATCTTGGCTTCAAAACATCCATTGCACTGAGCAACCAGAGAATAAAGAAAGAAATTATGTTAAGATACGCTGAAAAAAGTATTTAAATGAAACGTTAAGATGAAATGTGCAAAAACAACCAGATTTGTATGGATTTGACATACAAATTCCTGAATATTTCATATGAAACATTCAGGAATATGTATGTCAAATCCATGCAAATCTGGTTGTTTTTGTACATTACATCTTAACGTTTCATTTAAATACTTTTTTCAGCGTACCTTAATATAATTTCTTTCTTTATTCTCTGGTCGCTCAGTGCAATGGATGTTTTGAAGCCAAGATAATCCAAAATAACCCCCAAGGTAGAACAATGAGATGGTGACCTGATGAAAAAACCACGATCTTCTACCATTAGCCAATCTTCTACCATTAGCCATCTTAGCCAAGACGAAGGAAGTGTACGTAACAATGTGGAAAAAAAGCAGCACACCTCATGGTCAGCTTTTTCTTCCTCACTATTCAGCTCGGCGAGAAATAAGATAGAAAATGTGTGGGAGTGTTTTTGAGTTCTTACTTATCTACCGTTTAAGCTAAACGACGTAGGAACAACCGGCCCCAGATGCTTAAAACGTCTTTAAACAAAGTAATTTTTGTGTAGCTATATTTGAATTTCGACCTTATTCATGCTTTGCACTATATTATCTCCGTGTTTTGTATCATTGTTATCTTCGTGTTATGATCTTCAGACAGACACTCATGAACTATTTACATTCTAAGGACCCACTATAAAATTTCTTTTTTATTCATTTTGTTAAAATCCAAAGATCTGCTAACAAGCCGCCATAGGACACAATCTGCTCTTTTCACTTTCTTCTCCAGATAAAGAAAAGTTAATCCGATTTTACAATTCTAAATGATAGTTGCCTTATCATTAAAGAATTATAATAAAAGATTTGACGCTACAGCATGCAAGTGAATGAGCGCTAATCAAAGATTTTTCACTGAAATTTGATTTATCAGACAGAGCGAAAAATGTTTGCTCAACTCCGCCGACGCTGTGACGATAATAAAGGTGCTTAACTCGTCCGTTACTGATCAAGACACTGAAACATTCAAATATCAAAGTTTGCATCAGTGCCGGCAACTCATAATTAATTAAGTGTAATTTTCGTGCATACACTTCCTTGCCTCATAACGAACAAACCGCTTTTAATTATCAAACGATATCATCAGTTTTAACAGTACTTAATATATGCTGCGGAAAATTCTTCGCAAGCTGCAGTCTCATCGATGTTTCTCCTATTTTTTTTTGTCCAATAAAACTAAAATTTGCGCGTGACGTACACTGTTTGACCATTTGTTCAGCTGCGCGGCGTATATTTGATATTCTAAAATAAGATAAGCTAAGAGTTTAGGATCAAATTAACCTCAGAGACCAAATGCTTGAACTAAAGCTTAAAAAGATTACCAATGCGTTTTGATATCAGTTTGACGGAGCTTTTGTGTGAGAAGAATAGAAGTTAGCTATTCAGTCGGTGTCAGAGAAATGAAGCCGGCGAAGAACGGAAGAATTAGGGCTGGAAAACTTAATGTATAGAGTTGTAAGTAAAAATAAATGAATCTTTTTTTGCTAGTTCTTTTTTATTGCTTTGCTATTTAGTTCAACATAGTCTGATGTTTTGTGAGGTCCAACGCCATCAGTCGATCTTTTAGTATCACAAGCGTCTAATTTTTATTCCTCGTCCATTTTTGTTTAGAAGCATGTCTGAAAATGTCACAACAGAAAGTCGCTCAAAAGATGACTCAACCATTCCCATTGTGCCTTTTGTCACTGTACTATGTTTCATTAGCCTCGCTTCAGTGCTAGGAAACTGTCTCGTGTGTCTAGCTATGTATCAGCAGCCACGACTTCGTACCATCATGCATTACCCCATGTTAAGTCTAGCAATTGCAGACCTTCTTTGTGGAGCTATTGCAATGCCTGCGTATATTGCGAAGAAATTTGTCGACGGAGACGCTGGCGAAGGAATGGTCTGCGATGTTTTTCGTTTTACGTACTTCTTCACGGAGTACGCTTCTGTCTCAAGTCTTGTTCTTGTCAGCTTGGAGCGAATGTTTGCGCTAAAGTACCCTCTGACAAGTGGCGATCCACAATTTGGAAATAAAATAATCTTTTTGCTTCTCCTTGCGTGGTTAGATGCTCTCATTGTATCAATCTTGCCTTTCGTTCCATGGGATTCCTCCATCGGTGGACCATGTTTGTTCAGACCAACGAAATGGTGGAGTTTAATGGTTATTCATAAGAATGTCGTCATTCCACTTCTTGTAGTGATAATATGCTATTCATATATCTACAATATAGCTATGACCCATGTGAGAGCTATAAGAAAAGAGAACCGGCCTAGAACACTTACAAAAAGGCGATTACAACTATGGAAACAGCGTCGAAAGGCAACTACAACATTATTTATTGTCGTAGGGGTTTTCATGCTGTGTTGGTTGCCTTCAACTATCTATTACTATATTCAAAATGTATGTGAACATTGCTTTGCCTCGCTGGTGGGCGAACAAAAATCGATTTTCAACGCAATTGTTAAAATTATGACATTCACTAATTCTATGACAAATCCATTGATATATTGGTATCGTAGTCGTGACTTCAAGCAAGCATTTCAACGAATGTTCTTGGGTCGGCTGTGTCGTTCCCAGGCTTTGAAACGTGTGCACTCAGAAATGAATTTAACCAATCAGGATTTAGGAACGTTTTGAGGAATGAAAAAAATGTCGTTATGTAAACAAAGACACGTGGTAATTTTCATGTGTCAAAATAAATTGTGAATTTCAACGTTTTTTGGTAAAATTTCATGAAGATCTGGCATAGAAACTGTCAGATTTTACTTCTTGTAGTTTAGGGATGTCTAAAGCAAAGTTTTATGTGCAAAATACCGTGGTTTCTTTTGAAGAAGATGCTTTACATGAGTTCAAAGGACACAGGAATTTAGCAGTAGAGGAGCTACCACCGTGGTGTTATATTCCTGGAACTGATAGACGCTCAAGAAGGGCTGCTTCTAGGTTGTTGTTAGCTCTAGTGGCGTAGATATTTGTGAAGTTTATACTTCGAGGCATGACATTTTACCAAGCAATCAAACGCAACAAGTTTGGTCCACATTTGGTAGTTATTGAGCATTAACGAATAAAACTATCCCATATTATTAGTTTAGTTTTGGCTTCCTCTTGTAGTAACACTGGATCAGTAAAAGATGGTTCTTACTGGACCCTAGGAAAAACAGTTTATAACTGATAGGACTGCTCAGTGTAAATACAGTTTAGTCCGTACCATAGCTAACCAAGTGAATGCACTGTTTTTGACAAAATATTTGCCGTTTCGTTTGCATAATTCAGGGCAATAAATGGATTCTTGAACACAGGAAAAGGTGGTACAGTGTACTTGGGCATTGTCGATATGGGTGAGGTCAAAGGAATAAGACTTTCACAATATCAGGTACCCAAGTAACAGTAGCATATACTGCGAAGCCTACTCGGTAGGTGGTTGTATGTAGGTTTGGGAAAGGCATGGCACAGCAATCAGCACAAAAGTTGAATAGTTTCTCTCTTAGAAAGACCATGTGTTGGTAGCAATGAATGATTTGATGAGCAGGTATGAACCAAAAGTTGACTTGGAAAGATACAAGGTAGGCAGTGGTGGTTCGGAGCAACTCTTTTTCTTGTCATTTTCAATCATTGTTTACCAAAAATATCATTTAGATTGAGTTTGTTCCTGTGATACAACAACATGAAAAGAGTCCTATTGAGCAAAAAGACTTCTCCACAAATAGGTTTGAATTTTGTGAAGCACTTATGAATCAATGTACTGTAGTTTCAGGAATATCAATATACTATAGTTTCAGGAAAATTATTACTCAAACATGTTTTTGAGCATTAATGCATTTATGTTTTAGTGCAGATCAAAGCAGATTGAAGCCTCATCTGCTTCGAACACCTGAAAATTGCTGGTGTGACAAGGACGCTATTGCTCAGTTTGCATTGGTAGGAAATGATTAAGCCAATAAAAACGGTTGATAAACACTAATGTTGACTTTGTCTACCCCTGTAAACTTACAGGGCATTGAACAACCAAACTATGTGATTGAGATAATTATACACCTTTTCAAAGATAAACTGACAGAAATATGGGACAACAGATACAGACTAAACTTACATCCTGTGCATCAGGATGAAGAAGGCAATTGTTATTTCAGGAGACAAGCAACTCTGGTGCAAGTATGTCTATGTTGTGTCCTCACTTTGCTGGTTTTAATCAGTGCTGTACTGTTCAACTAACATAGTGTTAACCACCATTTTTCATGCTTTCAGTACAAACATGCAGACATTTATGAACAAACTAAAGAAGAAATAAAACAATTTTATGAAGTAATTCTAAATAAGTAAGAATACCTGTAACTTTAATCCAAGGCTGATAAAAATATATACTTTTCCTCCAGTACAACTGTTTCATTTTGCATTTTGCACTTTTTCATAGATTAAAACAAGAAATCCATGAAGCAAAAGGTCTATATCAGAGGTTGCCATTGAAAACCAACTTTTCATATTTGAATGAGAACTCCTTTTCTCTTGGTTGTAAGTATAGTGATAAATTCTTTATATAAAGTCAACAACATGTTAAGTTTCTGTGCATACTTACTAGGAACTCTTGAACAAAAAGCACGAGGCAACAAGACATGAGGTGATTTTGAAATGGCGGAGGATTGCAGGAAAAAGGACACCGAGATCCATAAACTTTGCAAAACAATGAAACGACATCATAATCTGCATGCCATGATAGCACTATGACATTATTCTTTTTGAGTGCAGTAAAAGACAAATATACCAGGGGGTATATCACAATGTAGTTGAGTTTTGGGGTCTGTCTGTGTAAGTTGCACACATTTGTGTTACAGTGTGTTTAATAATAAATATTTTTCACTACAGCTTGTACATTTATTTGTTTATCAAGTTCCCTGAAGTTAATTACATTACCTTTGGGGTTAAACTTTCTGCATGCCACGTAAAATGCTAATTGATGTTGTTGTTAGTGATTAGCAATGTTCTTCATCATGGGCCTAAGTTGACAATGCCCACCAAAAGTTTCAATGAGTAATTGTCAATGCATCTGCAGCAATTTCATGACTATGTTGTGTTTGAAGGTCACTCAGTTTCTTTTTCAAGATCGATAAACCTGATAGGACGATGTTTTCAGGTCGTAGTGATCCACAACTCTACAACAAATGAATAAGAAACAAACAAGGTTTCCTTGTATGTGCAGAGAGCTTCAAACCAAAGTACGTAACTAATTCAACTACCTCAACATTTATAAAGAATTTCTCAGGTTTTGCCATTGGATCAAATGGTGCTTGGTCTAAAGCAAATACAATCTTATTTTAACCACATCAGCTAGATCAATTTGAATTCAGAATTTCAGACTAAACTAACACACTTACATTCATCTTCTTCCAGTTCTGTGAATTCACTTTTAGGCCTAAATAAAAAGGAAAAATATTGTTATGACCATGTTTCTATATATCAACTGTGTTATAATACAGTGTCACTGTCATGTCAATATAACATTTATTTAAAATAGTAGCAGTCAATCTATCTTACCATTCTTCAACTTTTGGATAAGTCGTATGTCTCAAAGCGTTGTCAGGATCATATTCAAAAGCAACCCCTGCAGTTGGATTCCATTTTGCATGTTCTTTTGCAAAACCCTTCAAAAACAAATGCAACAGTATGATTTAAGTACAACTTTAGTTAGCTACAAACTAATCGCAATTGTAGCAGATAGTTTACAATAAGACTATAAACTAAAGAAAGTTGATAAATTGTCTTTATATTTACTTTCTTTGCAAAAGCATGTAACTTTAGCTCCTGTGAAAATAAACACAATCTGTCATTACTTTGCTGTCTAGAAATACAGAAACGACATTGTAGCAGGCATTACCTGTCCTTTACGAAGTTTCACTATTAGGATATCTGAAAATAATAAAGTTTTGCCAATTGAAAAAAGGCTAAAAATAAAGAGTTTGTACTTTTTTCATACAATATACCTTTCTCATCACCAGCTTCATTATCATGATCTCTAGAGGTTGCCTAAAACAGCAAAAGAAACAGTTATAGCTTGTCATTTTAGGTGCTTTCAACTATGTTTCACCAATGAAATCAGTAAAAATCCATTGTTGCATAAACAGTTACTTACTGGAATGACTTTAGGGTTAGAAGACACAAGATCTCGAGTGGTAACATGACGTGTCTGTTCATCAATACATTTTGCATCCAAACTTAACTCTACTGAGCATTCATCACAAAATTCTTCACACAAGCAGTCCTGTTGTAATACAACATTTCAACAATATAAGCTATGATAAATCCCTTAGCATCATAGGTATCCCATTCACTTAAGACCCAACATAGGATTTTATGTAAAGAATTTTATAGAAAAGCTAACTTAATATAAAGCTTAATGTTATTTTTTTGTCATTCTGCAATATGATGCAGATCAGTATTACTATATACTGAAAAACAATTTATTATTAAATTCAACTTAATTCATACAATGGCCAACATAATTGTCCCAACTTGTCGTTTTTGTTAATACTAACCCTACAATAATTCATTCCATCAACAAATTCATCACTTGTCAAGGGAATCAAGCCTAGGACATATGTTTAATTTGTTAAGTGATGCAGATTTTCTACAATTTGACTAAAGAAAAGTTGCTGCATTCTCACCCAATCTGTGAGCAATAAACTCATCATGAAGAACAGAAGTGTTATTCTCAATTTGCACCCAGTCAATAGCTGGCAAATGGATAAAAAAAAATTAATCAACTTGTAAGGTCATAAAAATAAGCTGCTTCTTGAATATGAGCAACGGCATTTTTTGAAATACAATGAGTATACGATTTACCAATCGTAGGCGTTTCTGCGATAAATATTCTCCGCATGGCATTAGCCATACTAAAAAAACAAAACTTTAACTGCCATAAAACTATAATAATGTGACATTTTAAGAAGCATCACACCTATCATGTTAGGGGCTAATGCAGTTTAGCGGACACCTTACAATGTTGACCATCCAAAAAACATAATTTTAGATTGCAAACGCTGAGCCCACAAACTAACCTTGCCCTGACCTGGTGCCCGCTAAACTGCATTCTAGCGAAAATAGTGTTCGTTAGCAAATGCTGAACTGAAAATACATATTGTAAAAATACACACTACATATTTTCTTGACAGGGGGGTGGACCATATTGTAATTGAGCAAGATGAAAAATTGGTCCAAAAGAATTAGCCATTACCTGAGATCTGTATTTTCTACCACAAATTTCAAATTTTCATCTGTCAGTTCACTGATTCTTATAATCGGTTGATTGGCATACGGCATTTTCAACCCAATATTTTAGCTTTATTAAAACAAACACATACACATTACTCTACACATTGTAAACTTCGCAAATAAGCGAGAGGTCTAGGCTCTACTCAGCCCCAGTGCTCAACCTAGGCATGTATGAAACAACAGAGCGTTTCTGCATTATCATTGGTCAAATTTTCATCAGCTCGCATGTGATTGGCCAAAGGAGAAACGAACGTAGATTTACATTTTGAAATCTGCTAAAGGGTTGTTTGCGATTATTTTGCGAAGAAACTATTTAATTTTTTCAATAAAATGGCCTCGCAGAACGTCGATCCAGCGCTTGTCAATCAAAGCACGAATAAACAGAGAAATAAAAGTGATATGCTGCCGGGAGGACTCCATTCGGTCACTCAAAGGTGAGCTTGAAGTGTTCATTGATTCTTTGCTTTTATTGTTACTCTTTAAGACTCTTGTATAATCTGTTGGCTTTCTGTTTCGTACTTTTAGACTTCAACAGGATTTGATGACTCTTATGGTAAGTCTAAACTATATGAAATATTTAGCCAAGCGAAAAAATGATAAACAACTCAGGCAAGAAGATAGTTTGCAATCCCCCCATCTTCAGTGAGAACACACCCTCCTGATTACTCCAAGAGAAAAGTACTGTTTATAGCAGGTCTATCAATTAGTACCACAGCTCATCAGTTTCAATTTATTTCTTAGAGAAGTGGAGAAAAGTATGTTTCTGCTTTTCCTGATGGCGACAACCTGTTTCACTGGAAGGCGACAATCACTGGGGCCGAAGGCACAGTAAGATAAGGCCAAGGGAAGTGAGGTATCAGTTTACCGTCACCCGCGTGCGTCTATTTAGGCTCCCGCGTGAAATTTTTCATTATTTCATATTTTTTCATTATTTTTTATAATCCTCTTTGTGAAAATATTTCAAAAATTATTTCGCCGGTAAAAGGCTCGTACCCCCCTTCCCCCCCTCATTACTTTATGTATTACATTGAATTCAGCCAAAATTTTCCTGTGAAAATACTTTGAATAAACGTAGATGAAGTGGCTCCGTTGAGCCCAATCATTATATCATATTGCTTTAAAAAATATGTGGTCGTTGATATTTGATATATATTCCTGAAGAAAAGGGCAGGTTCTTAAATTTCTATGTATTAGCAATAAGTAAAAAAAATGAATAATGAATAATGAAAAAAATCCGCATCAATTTATTGAAAGCCATGTGACGGTAAACTGATACCTCACTTCCCTTGGCCTAATTATAATTTACTAGATGGTTCATGACCAAGATTGGTTAGCTGTGATGAGGTTATTGTATCAAACATGGTTTTAGTTGGTCATCTTTTCTACTCAGGTTTATGATGGCTTGACGTACAAATTGTCGATAGAGTTCCCAGATCGGTACCCATTCTCTGCTCCAAAAATCAAGTTCATCACGCCTTGTTATCATCCAAATGTCGACAATCAAGGAAATATTTGTCTTGATATCTTAAAGGTTCAGTATTAAAGAGCTATTTGGTAATCCACTTCATAATCACTTTAAATAGAATCTTTTTGCATTCTTAGGACAAATGGTCAGCATTAATGGATGTCAGAACTGTCTTGCTTTCAATTCAGCTGCTACTCTCTGGTATGCATTTTAAAATCTAGATTGCTCCCATTAGAATAGTTAAGTCACCAATTAGTGCTCAACCTAATAGCAATTAGAACACCTATAAGCACTTAGAATACTTTTCACCAATTAGAATGCTTTAATCACCAATATCAGAACAGTGCTCTTCAATTTGACGTTGTATAAAAGGAGTGCTGTTTTATCTGTTTTTAGTTCCAAACAATAAGGATCCTCTGAATCCAGAAGCTGCACAGATGTGGGAAAAAAATTTGGCAAAATACTCTGCAGTTGTACAGAAAAAATACAAAGAACACACAGATGAACAATTATAATATATCTGGAATACAATTTGAACAGTGTGAATCCCACAAACATATATAAATGTATAGATAACCATATTCTTGCAAAAAATATGCACAAAAAAGAACTGTATATTTAAGTTTTGTAAAAGGTTGCACAAAGTCACAAATCTATGTGCTATTCATTGTGCATTACAGTAGGAAAAAATATCAAAAGGGATTTTTGCTAGCTAAGTTTCTTAACTGAAAGTACAATTGACATTCTAATAAGAAAGCCTAGCTTAGAAATACATGACGTTGGGATTTCAATTGCTACGTTTGAGAAGACTAGGTGTTGCATGCCATGTACAGTTAGTATAAAACCAATAAAGTCTTTTTTAGTGACTTATCTCATTTGTAGCAATTAAACCACTCAGTGATATATAATACTAAAGAGTCAGAGTTTTTTCAGCGTACTTGTACTTATATATTGATAACAAAAACTACCATGCATATTTACAAATGAAGCCTATTTTAATACGGTTATCCTTGTAACACACCATCTAAACTAGTGAAAGCGCAAGCCCCAAGACCACATTTTGCCATCAGTTTCATGCATTCTAGTGTTTGCCCAAGACATAGTTCTAATGGAGGTTGTTTAGGAAGGTCTTGTGATTCTGAAAAACATTAGTTATACTTCTGAGAGAACTATATTTTCAAAAACAAATTTGAAGAGCAAGATTTGAAATAAGTTTAGTGGCAAATAAAACAGATTTGTATAGAACTGGTAGAAAACACATACTTTCATTGGAAACTACAGAAAGACAAGAAACCTTGTTAGGCTGTAGGATATGGTTATAGCTTACCAAGTATTGCACTGTTTAAAGCAGAACAAACAGTTTCTCTCTGTGTTGGATCTAGAAGACATGCCACTGGACTGTTTTGCGGGTCATTGTAAGCTAATAAACTAAATGCATCCTAAAAAGATAAACAATAAATAGCTACACAGTGCCTTTGTTACATTAAGCAGAGAAAATGATCAAATTTTATGAAATCCCGAACACATCCAATACCTCTAAAGCTCTTTTATTTGCTGGGTTTGTGCCATGTTCTTGCTTTAATTCAACACTAAGAAGTTTTAATTCTCGACCATAAGCCAAAATTTTCTCAATCAAGTCATTGTTTGCTAATACACAAGATGGACGTTTCTGTGTTGAGTCTGGAAAAAGAATGCAAAAAAATAAAAATTCAATACAATTATTCCTCATTGATCCAGTGCTACCACAAGAAGAAATCTAACCTACGCACAATTTCTTACCCCTTCTTGGACTACATGAAATTTCCTCTTGTGATGCACTTCCATTTGAAACTCCATTCCTTGAGACTTCTGTTTCATTTTCCTCTTCCACTTCCATCAAATTCTCAACCTCATGCACTCCACCATTTTGAATACCATTTGAGATGTAACCATTGCTAGAATTAGGTGACAACTTCACATTAGTCCCTCCACTACTATGTGGATGCGTTGGACTAGAGCACGGACTTGACTTGTTGCTTCGTGACGGACTGTGAGCTCCTGGCCCTCGCACCTCACTGTCATGACCACTGACCATTTCAACAAACTGCCGGCATTTCAACAAAAATAAAAGATTCTGATTCCTTTCGAGTAAACCTGGATATAGTTTTTGAGTAGTTTCAATTGCTTCCCCTATTCGTCCAGCCAAAACCAATTTCTGTATTCCTAAAACAAAATCAATAAGATAGGAATTGAGCCCTAATGCTACTACCCAGGAAGAAAAGAAATCCATTTACCAACACTTAATAATGTTCAACAGATGGAACACTTACGTTGTCTGTTTTTAATAGAAGATAAGTCTTCTGAGATAGGTTGACCCGTAGTTTGAGCAAAAATCTCAGCCGTGGCTGAATAGCCATGATGAACTAAATATGCAGATATCAACCTTGGAAAAAGCAAAAATGAATGAACTTCTCATAATTTGCTTGTTAACTTGAAAATTTGATAATCTAAGGTACCTTTGCATTGCTGTCTGCCAACATCCATGCTCATTAGCGATTGAGAATGTATCTATTGTTCTGTCAATTTGTGCTTGTAATTCCTACATAAATACAAAACAAAACTGTCTTTATAAGTCATGTGTTTTTGAAGTTTGCAAAAGCATAATTTCCAATGCTCACGTCTCTACCTTAAATTCCTCATCTATATCATAGACAAACGGAGTTTGTCCAAAATTTGCATCTACAATCTCGCCAGGGGTCTGGAGCCCAACAGTTGGATACAACTTGGGCTACAAAAATGACAAACAGTGTTAATAATAATATTCAAAGCACACACAACTTGACTGACAACTGTGTTTCTTATAAAAATATTTAGAAGATTTAGACATATATGCATATATAAAAAGCATCCAAAAATATGCAAAACTTACTGGTAAATCTGAGAATGCAGTTCCTAAATGTACACAAAGAAACAGTTGGAAAAAAAATAAAACTACCAAGTGAAATTTGAGAAATGGACTAGAAAACTGGAGATCATAGGTTCAAAACCTGCCATAAATAGTGATTTTCTTGCTTGTTCTATTGCCATTCAGAGAGTGAGACTCACAAATACATAAAAACTAACCCAGTTTAATTCCATTCTTTGTATAGAAAGCAGTATTATCAATCATGTTAACACCACAACCAATTACATCGCCCGTTGTAAATGTCGGACCGTATGGCTTCCCTGTACCAGATGACGAAAAGGAGTTTCCATCATCACCATGGTAACCATATGAAAACTTCTCCCATCCTAACAAAATAAAACAATATGCTTTTAGTTATCAACATAATAAGATCAGTTTCCTGTCTGCATTTAATATTACAATCACTAGATTTTAAGAGTCCTCATAGAACAGGGCATGGTGATCAATTTTAGAAGTTTATCTTCTTATATGTAAGAGCAAGCGAATCAACTTTGTTTACTTGTATGATATATCTCCCAACCTTCAAAACATTTACCTGGCAACCTGTTTAAGTTTACTCCGCAGGAAGAAAGCCCAATTCCCATGTATCTATAATGATTACATATATTCAGTCATTTTAGCAATAGCCAAAAAGTCACTAAACAGAAATATGAATTTCAAAATGATCTATCATAATATCCAAAAACATTTGTACCCATCTCGCCCTTTGCTAATAATTTTGATTTCAAAATAGTAAAGTCCGCAAGACGCCGGTATAGGATGACTTGTCCTGACAGCTGCTGCATCTTTGTGAGTCCGGCCAACACCTACACACAAACATACACACTCACACAAGCCATATCATTAGTAAATAATTAATTACCCATTTATTTGGAACATAATAGCTTTTTCTATTTTCCACATTTTAGTCCTTCATTCTAAGTGCATTTGTTAATAAAACTAGATTTTAACACCTTGCATTTTTAGCAACTTTTACATTCACCCCTCCTTCAGGAAACTAAATATTGCCGAAAACCAATATGTTTATAGTTGTGACAAAAAAAATGATCTAATTGTTTTTGTACAATTGTGAATAAAATATTAGTAAAAGGTACACTAAAAGCCAGGAAAAAACGCTTGAGACTGTAATTTTTTGCCAAAAATCTCCAGCCTTCATCTGTAGCGAAACAAAAGGCGTATAAATTGGCTTGGGTATGACGCCATATCATAAAATTTCTAGCAAAACACTACTTGAAAAACCTGCCTTTATAATGAACTCTCAAGTTCGTTTGAGATAAACCAATGAATGCACATTTATCCTTGGGACTCCAGCATCTAGGCAGAGGAGTTTCAGACTCATCAACCTTAGGATAAAGACGAGAGATTGAATCTTTCGAACTTGATTCAATTTTTCCACTCACGGTCGCCATTTTGGCTTGTTTTCATTGGAATTGGACTTTAAAAACTAGTGCCAAGCCCTCGCACATTATAGTATGATAATTTATTCGTAGTCGAGGCCAATTTTCTATGGCATAATTTATTTGATGTGTCAAAATTTATTTACATAATTTATTTACATAATTTCGTGAAACCTTATTTTAATTATTACAATTTATTTAAAATGTACATACAGCATTTTGTAAACAGGGCGGCCCGGTCAATTTTGGGGGTACGGGGAAAAATTCTCTTGGGGGCTCCAATCCTCCCCCTTAAAAGCCCATGCAAATAGGTTTCTATAGTAATTTGGCGGACCCTCTTTGCCCCCCCCCCTCTGGGCCGCCCTGCTTATAAAGTTAGAAATACAAAACAAACCTTTTACTATTAAAAAGTAACAGTGTATACAGCTCAATTTTTACTATCTTACTTTTTTCGAATTTACAAACTAACGCACACATTACACAACTGAATGAGATATCTTGAAACATTAATACAACAATTTTTTTATACTACCATAAAGTCTACAGCTAATACAACAATCACGAGCAATTAGAAGATTCTTTTAGGAAATATAAACTTAAAAAAGTTCAATTTGAAATTAAAGTCCAAGTGCAACTGAAAAGGCGCCTTTTTCAACTACATGAAGACTTTTTAAAGCTTACAGAAACAATACTTAATTCAAAAACGTTTTGTGCAGCCAGTACTTTGAAACATTTGCTCAAGATTGCTTCACAATCAAGTTAACAATTGTACAACGTATTTCATGCAGAATTCCACTGTAGGTTAACCATCACCAAACTATCCTTCAGCTCTCTGCGTCGTTTTTGAGTCACAGCCAAGATAAATGCTTCTGCAAGAACTATGAGAAAGACCAAAGTTAGTTCTAAAATCACTTGGAACTTATCACTACAAATATATCTGGGAAGTTCCACATTGTCTTTACTAAAATCTGTACTGATGCTTGCTCATTGCTTTTTCTAACAATCTTCTACGGACTAAATTAGCTAACTACGAAACTCATCTTGAAACTTCAGAATTTAAAATCTTTTTCCTTTCAGCGTTTTGAGACGTTTAACTTTTTGGATCTGAAAGAGAACTAAAAATCTGGAAAGGTGTGGTTAATGTGATAATATCTGTGTGGTAACGTCACAGGACAAAAAACTGTTGGGAGAACTATGACAACCTACGATAAAGAGTATTCGTCAATTATGTTAAAAGAAACACGAGAAAACACATTTACTTTTGTATTTGAGGTTCTTTTCACAAAATCAAAGTCAAAGTATGTTTTAAAATGGTGTTTCCAAACTGCAATATTGTTTGGCTGCATTCACCATATGCTAAAATAATTCGACGAATATTTAAAGTTATATTACAAGATTTTTTGATTATAAATAGATTTAAAGAACATCATGCAGGCTGTTTTCAACCTCTGGTGAACTTATATATTGACCGATTTATATAAAAGCGATGAAAATTAACAAATATTGACAAGTAAATTAAAAGCTTTAGCTGAATAAATTTACTAAGTTAATAAATCGGTCTTTAAAAATACTTTGTCTTTTGTACTTCTTGGATCTGAAAAAGAACTAAATTCTGGGGCAGCTTAGTAAAAGTGAAAGTATCTGTGTGGTAAATTCCCAAAAACTGTTAGCAGCTCTGGAGAATTAGCCACGACCTATGATAAGGGGTCATATCATTAATCCTAATCAACGTTAAAGAAAAACAAGAGAAAGCAACATGTATTTTGTATTTAAGTTTCCATATCACAAAAAAACATAACTTCAATTGTTTTTGAAATGGTGTCTCCAAACTTTAATGTTGTTTGGCTGAATTCACTATATGCTACAATAGTTATACAATATCTTTAAGTTTAAAGTCAGAACAACAGGAATTTCCCAAAAATTCAGTTCAAGCTCTCATGAATCGAGACCGATTTACATTTAACGTAAAAAAATTACGGAGTATTTACATTTGTATATCGAAAATATGTCGCTCGCTAAACTTAATCAGTAACTAAATCGGTCTTTAAAACTACTTCGCCTTTTGTACTTCTTGGATCTGAAAAAGAACTACATTCTGGGGCTGTTTAGTCAAAGTGAAAATATCTGTGTGGTAAATTCCAAAAACTGTTAGCAGCTTTGGAGAATTAGCCACGACCTATGATAAAGGGGTTCATATCATTAATCCTAATATACGCTAAAGAAAAACAAGAGAAAACAATATCTATTTTTGTATTTAAATTTTCATTTCACAAAGAAATATAAATTTTATTAGTTTTGAAATGGTGCTTCCAAACTGTAATGTTGTTTGGCTGAATTCACCATATGCTTTTACGAATATTTTTAATTTTTATTACAAGAATTGAAACAGAAATAATTTTAAGAACTTCAGGTTGTCCTTAAGTATATTTTGCATGACCTGATGAATGCAAAATGACCGTTTTTCAACTTTGTCTTATAGAAATTATTTACAAATTTTGTACAAATGTTTGATTATTATAAACTTAGACTTGAAATCTTCAGTAAACTTGATATATCCCAGTGCACATCTGAAAAATAGTCAATAATTCTGGGGCTTTTTAGTAGATGAACTTTAAAGGGGCTTAAGTGAATGGACAATACTACTTAAAAGTAATTATTTACAATGGTTGCAGAAAATTATTTAATTTTAATTATACTACACATTTCCACGGATATATAACAAAAATAACAGTATTAATATGTTTACATCATAACATATTTTTTAGATTCTACATCTATATTTTCCGAAACCATGGGCCCTCCCCCCATCATAATTATCAGCATCAATTATCATTTCTAATTACAACAATTAATTACGCTAATAATACATCCGAAATTTAAAAGGAAGCCCCCCTTTATCAAACTAAACTTATGTTTCCTAACCGAACCGAAATACCGAAATTTCAGTAGGAAAAAAGCCGAAGATCGGATGCCGAACATTTTTACCGCAGGGTAACACCCCTCCCCCCAAATTTATACTTGCGTCGCCGCTTAGCTATGTTGCCTGGTGGTCTTCTATTTTTGCGCAGTTTAATCGAAATTCATTTCTGAACACAATAATGCAAAGTTTTCACAATACTGCAAAGTCGTTTTAACATGTTTTCAAAAATACCATCATCATAAAACACCTAGTCGACCACCAGACACTACTCTAACCTGCGAGTAACGTCTGCTTCTTTCTTCTGGATGATTGCAAAGCAGTTCTCCGGAGAACGCTTGCCCTCATCCCTCCAATGCGATGTAACTACGTTGTCCTCACTTGATCTTCGCCTGTACAGCAGGCGTTGAGTTTTACTACGACGGGATTACTACGACGCTGTTTCTTTCCTCGGCCTGTATCGCAGGCGTTGATGTCTGCGTTGCTGTCTCTTCTGTCTTGCGGGACTGTTTTGTTCTGACTGTACAGCAGACGTTGGCATTTCGTGTTGCTGCACTGTAGTCATCTGTCCTGGATGGTCGGTCAGTTTGCCAGTTTTGATAGCGTTAAACCAGCTGGCCTCAACATGATTGATTTATCAAGCGTTATCAATTCACGTTTTAGACCACAATAGGCTACATCCTTACTGCTACAAAGATAAAAGAAATACCTTAGTTCGTAATGTCCTTTTTTGCGCTGTTTTGCAAAGAATATAATTCTCAATGTACTGAATCTATAGCCCTTGCCTTGAAATTGAAACTTTATTTTAATCCCATTTAGAATAAAGTAGAATTTGAATTTAGAACATTCATTGAAACCAACCGCAGGAGTAACTGATAAAATTTGGCCAACCACTCGTGCATTTTTGTAAATTGCAGTAGACTAACGTAGAAAAAAGGTATTTTGCTTACCAAGCAGCCAAGAACCGACCATAAGATATCGAAGACTTCTCTTTGAACAAACGGCAAAACTTTTCACTGTTCAACACGTAAGTTGTTCAGCTAGCATGGCTCTGTTGGATTTTCGTTTCTATTCTGCTAGCACTTTTCAGTCTTCGGTTTCTTGGAGCGATCTGGTTATAATTTTCTGTAATGTCTCTTGCTTTCTAGGGCACGGTAGCCCTGTTGACTTTCGGTTATTCTGCTCCGATATCTTCCTTCTGTTTTTCGTTGTTTTGACCTCCTCAATGGTCGCATTAGGCGTTTGCTTCAATAGCTTTTTTCTTTGATGGTTGTGTCTAGTCGGCTAATACTTCACAGCTGAAAGTACAAGGAGAATGTCTGTAAATTATCTGTGAAGCATTGTCTAGTTCTTCAGAAGGAAAGTTAGTTCTAAACGTATACTATTTTGCTACTTCATCGCCAAGCATTACAATAATTTATGTCTTCTTAGAGCGAAATTTCGAACATTACAGTTTACAATTAGAACCCACAATTTAAAACATTTGATATTAGAACGGTCTAGAATATTCTGTAGAAGTCAAAGAAGACTAATGCTTCAGCAGAGGAAACGTTTTAGGGAAATAAATCTCAAAAGAGACAGTCAGCAAGTGCACGTGGACTACATATGCAAACTAAATTCGACAAATATTTTACTTCAAACCGACTTAAAACTCGTAGTAATTGCTATAAACGTTGTTAAAGCACATAAATAAGCTGCTTCTACTCACCAAATAGCGGAACATTGGCTAACCGATAGCTTTTGAGCGTCTAAACGAATTCTCCAGCGTTTCAAATTGTTTCTCCGTCGACTTGCTTGGGCGAAAATGCCCCAAAGATCAGACACAGCTCAACTGTCAAAAAATTTCGAACACGCTATAAACAATTCTCAACTCCTATTGGTTGGCGTTACGACGTAACAACTAATCTTTACTCTCATTGGCTGTAGCCGTAAAGCGGAAAAGGGCTCTCTTATAGCACTTAAAATTGATTGGCTTGGGTTGAAGGATTCTAATTGGTCCAAAATGCACCCTTGAGACACAACCATTGAAATTGGGCGTTGAAGAAAAAATTTTCATTCAAAGGCATTTAAAACGTGGTCAAATTTATTCAAATTTCTCGCAAGTTAAAACGGCGTAATATTGATAATACACGACACAAACTGCAATGCAAGAAGTGTAAATTTTCTTTAAATACAACAATATGAACATTTTCAGTTGATAGTTAATCTAAATTATGACAACTAAAATAACTTAAATTACGTACAACGGATATTCTCAGCAAACTAGCTTACAAAACTGTTACTTAATACTTAAGTACAACTGTCATTCGTTCACCGTCCACAAGTTTCCTTGAGATACCGTGTTCAAGATCAAATTTTCTTCGAAGAAATGCAAAGATGACGTCACCAAGCAGTAATATCTGTGAAACAACGAAGTAAAAATTATTATTGAGAATAATATATGAAATACAATTCATTAAATCTAGTTTAATTACCTCAGCTGTGGAGTATGCCAAGGTTGCAGCGTAAAAGAAGTTAGCATTGGCACTACCAGCGTAAATCCAAAGATGCCAAAATAATGGCGCCAAAATTGATGAAAAGAGAAACATACAAACAACAACAAAAACGTTTTTCATGTCTACAGAAATAAATATAAAGATTATCAATACTGAATATGTGGAGCAGTTCTGGACTGTTCATTTTGTGAAATATGCAAAGGCCCAAAAATAACGCGAGAACGGCTACGCCTGGGGGAATTTGCTGTTGAATTGTCATCACCTTGACATTGACACAAGAATACTCACAAGGATATAAGTGACTCCATGATATAAACAACGCAAAAGGAATTGAGAAGTCACCAAAAGATGGATATGATTTGAAAATCGCAATAACTGAAGACAAGGTGTAAAATAGAAACACAGGATCATTTCTAAATAGAAAAAAATATAGTTGTATAGAAAAAACCACTGTTGAGTGTTGATTCAGTGTTACAAATCTCATACGTACCTGAGCAGTGACGTCAACGGAATGACGTAAAAGAAAGCGTTGATTTGAAACACCAAAATGAAAAATTCTCGGAAATGATCAAACATTTCTAGAAGAAAATACCAGAACAATCCCATGTTTGGAGTGAGATCAGGAACTCTCAAGCTGTCAAAGAAAATGAAACCTAATGATTAGGCAAGCTTATTTGAAAACTTTAACCAGACTTCATATATCTAGGCTCAGTTTTACGAAGCCCGTTAAGCCAGAATTTACACAAAGTTCCGAATGTGTAGTAAATCTTTCAACTGATAAGCCAAATCAATAGTTCGATACATAATTTCTGTATTCAGTTTAAAAAAATCAATTTGGTTGAACGAGAATCACATAAATACGATTTCTGTTTTGAGTTTATTCACTGTTTAAGCTAAACGGGCTGCGTGCAACCGTCCTGAGCACAAATAGTTTCAAAAGATGCCAGTGCATTAACCAACACATACATAAATCCGTAAGTGGAATCCAGGAATTCCCAAGAACCAACAATGGCGTGAGAAGCAGCGAGGAAAAGAGCCATCCAGAAGATGAAAAAGGAGACGCTTGAAATTACCTGCATGATGTTTGAAGAACAGATGGAAAGCTTCGTCCAATTAGATTTCTGGAGAAAGGAAACGAAAAAATGAAATTGCCAAACAGACTGAGTCAGTTTTATACTGGATAGTGCTAGTGGTTCAAAACGGTTCTTCCTATAGAGATCCAGTAAGAAACATCAGTGATTAATTTAGGGTCACTATAGAAGAAAACTTAAACTAAACTACTAAGCTGTTCATTCTAGAGATCCAGTAGGAGTCACATCTTATTGATTCAGCGTTGCTACAGGAAGGAACCTAAACTAAACTAAGTGTATTTGGTTGGATAATTGAGTTCTAAACTGCTCTTTCTAGAGATTTAGTAAAAGTCATCTGTTATTGATTAACTGCTACTGCAGAGGAAAACCTAACCTATACTAATATATTTATATTGTATAGTTCTATCATTTCTAAACTGTTCTTCCTGCACATCCAGCGAGAGTTCATTCTTATTGATCCATTGTTACTACAGAAAAAATCTAATCAAACCAAAGTACATTCACAAACCGTCGTGCTAGCTATATTATCAAACTGGCTACCATGCAGTCCACGAACTATTACCTCGTGAATTAGAACAAGGGTCAAAGGTACAACAAGCATAACAGGGTACAACGATTTGTAAGCAGCGAATGCAATGAAACACATTGACAACGACGTTGATCCTAAAAGTAATAGACAAAATATGATGCTAAGTCTTTTCTAACACTAAATGCTGGCTTAAAGTGATTACAATACAAAAGCGTACCTCTAAGAGCAAAATAAAGAGATAATATCGAACAGAAGCCAGTAATAACCCCGGTAGATTGGGCAACACACGTTGCGATGGTGAATGGATTCAATACATAGCTAAAGCAAGAAATATTATTTAGCTAGACTACGAAGTAAAAACATTGACATGTTAACAAGCGAAACGCAAAATTGTTAGTTGTCCTGAAACTTTTCAAGTGAAAAGGTGACTGAAAATGTAGCTTTTATTTCGAAATACAAGTTTTATTTTGTAATAGCACCTATTTCGCGTTTTTTTTCGCCCTAGGATATAATTACTTAGTTATGATAACCCTTGTAAACTATAGACTTTTATTTCTGACAAAGATACGCGAGACTATGCAAAAATATGCGAATGTTTCGTAAATATGTCATAATACTGCGCACGCACATCACACATGGTGATGACGTCACGAGCCCCGCAATAATCACAGAGACGGCGTTGATTTAAATTCCACTTGAAACGCGATATCTGGTAGCTTTGCGCAGTGGCATTATCGTAGCCGATGAGGTTCATCCGAGGCGCGATTATTGCTGATTGAAAACTTATACCAATACCCCGCCAGACGGCCTGAAATATGGCCGGCTGTGCAATTTTTCTTGGTCCTTCATTGGACCGTAACTAAACCAATCAAATCAAATACAACGAACAGACAGGAGGAGAAACTGTCACCTTGCAAAGACAAGTAGTGGTACATTTTCCAAATGAGCAGGTGTCAATAAAATACATTCCACTTTTTCTGCATAAGTTTTGAGGTTACTTTCTTGACGTGACATCTATCGAAAAGAATAATTATTTAGATACTGGACTATCTACATATCACAATAAAATACTAGTATATATTTTACCAATATTTTACAATGTGTCTGGGCTATTTTGAATAACATTATGCCAGTTAAGAGATCACAAATCTACAGCAAAAATACCACAATTTGAGAAAAAATCAAGAAATAGACAATACTTTGAGTGAAACATAGAAGAATTAGCTGATAGAGTTGAGCAACAAAGATTGTAATTACCACAAAAACTGCTGGTGCTAGAAAATTTTTATTGCCACTTTGAAATAGATGGAATACAAGAAGAATAAAAGGTGGCTAGAAAAAAAAATCAAACAACAAGTATACATTTGAGCAGTAAGATGCACTTGCAAGGGGAAATTATTCAAAATCTATCTCACCTCATGGATAGAGTCACCAGAATAAGGTGATATACCATAGTCTAAAAGAGCTAATCCTTCTGATACTAAATAAAGAAATAAAATTGACCCATCAAAATGCAATGTGCCTCAATGCACTCTATTTGAATATATTGGATTGTCTAATGCCAGAAAATTTTATTCATCCACGGGAGGCTCTGGCTAATGAATGGGTAAATATAGCAAGTATAACTAAACTACGTTGGAAACCCAGACCTTCCTTCCACGCATTTTGCGTGAGACACACGCCCTTCAAATATTCTCACGCTCACACGCATA
>JAODVQ020524625.1:0-22076 GCA_025400075.2 Phenganax stokvisi
GAGTGGGCAAACCCAAGATGGTCCTGAGAACATTTCTATGAACTCTCTCAAGCATCAATAGTTCCGTATTGTTTAGGGTCCACAATTCGCATCCAAACAACATAATGGGTAGGCAGAATGTTTTATATAATTTTAAAGAGGTGCATGGATGAAGGCAACCGAATCTAGATCCTACAGCATTTAGTGCATAAAAGGTGCTTCTTCCCGCATAGCAACATTTGCTTATACGTAGATGATTAGATGAAGAGGCTGTGTGCAGAATACCAAGATGCTTCTGGAAATCTTTCTCTGGGATAGTCTGACCACTTATAAGCCATGATCTTACTTGACAGTTGGGGCTTCTAGCTGAAGGGGATTCACCACACACCAAAATGGCCGATTTAGATGCATTGAATTTGTAATTCCACATACTAGAGTAGGTTGATGAAATGTCCAGCATTGATTGTAGCTCTTTAGGTGAATTGGAGACTAGAGCAAGATCATCAGCGAACATGACTGCACCACAATATATGTCAGCAACAGATGTTCCATGGCCAGATGGTTCTAGAGTAGACAGTAATCCATTAACGTAGATTGAATATAAAAGTGGAGAGAGAATGGATCCTTGACGTACACCTTGCTGTAAAGGGAAGGATCTAGATATGACTGAGTTCCAAAGAACAGCGGAGGTTGAGCATTTGTGCCAGTGTATGGTAAACCATAGATAGGGTGGAACGTTGAATTCAATCATCCGAAGACGCAATGCAGCAAAAACTTTAGTACGCATGCGCAGAACAACGCCCACCTATTGCACATTGTACGGTGGTATGTCTCGGTGCGGAACGAAATCGGCACGAAAAGCATAGCACAGCATGGGACAAACTCAAGGGAGAGAATTGCCTTTCGATATTGGTGAAGTTCACTCGTGTCTGAGCGGCAAGACGGTCTGGACAGTTCATGACGGGAAGAGGAAGGTAAGTCAGTAGCATAGGTCAATCAAAGAACCGCCATGAGCTCTTGGGCAGTCTTTTAATGTTGACCATTGTTCATTGTTCTTTTTTTCATCCATATAGTCTGATGGAGAACCAGTCACCGTATTCCTATACGATCTCACAGGGAAGACAGAGGAGGAAGTGAGACTAGTTAGATCAGCTCATCTTCGACTGAAAACCCTGCGTCATCCTAACATCCTCCGCTACATCGATGGCATTGAGGTGCACTTTAACACAATACAACATATGGTGAACCCTTTTAAAAATATTGTTCAAATTCTCTCTCAGTTGCCAGAGAGAGTGTATCTGGTGACTGAGCAGGCCACTCCACTAGAGGAATACTGTACTACCTCTGATGGTCAATCAAAGTTCTCCACTGCCTGGGGTGTCCATCAGATCCTGGTCTGTGAATAATAACTAGCTATTTTAATATATCTTAAAAAAATCATTCACTTGTCATTTTAAAATGTCTTTATTCTGCAGAAAGGGCTGGCATTTCTGTCCAATGATTGCGGTCTAGTTCATCACAATATCAACCTCTCCTCTGTGTTTGTGGACGCAGCTGGAGAGTGGAAAGTGGGAGGAGTAGAGTTCATGACCTCATTTGCTGATTCGCCGGCTGCTGGCACTGCAGGGAAGTTCCTCCAATCACTTCGCAAATATGACCCTCCCGAGGCAAGCAAACCACCGTCCAGCTCTCGCAAGATGGACAAATGGTGAGAGAGAAAATCATGTCATTGAGATTTAATCTTACTCGACTCTATAGGTCAACAGATATGTGGGGTTTTGGGTGTTTGTTGTGGGAGATATTTAATGGTTCACTTACTCAAGTCTCAGCTCTCAGAAACACCTCTAAAGTCAGTTACATTTAGCTATCAGCTCCAATTCTAAACTTTTCATTCCATGACTGCTCACAATAGCTGCCGAAATCTTTGATACCTCACTATGTTGAGTGTGTGAGTGCTAATCCGAAGTCACGTCCAAACCCCGCCTCCCTCCTCTCGTCTCTCCGGGATCACCGAGGCTTTCTGGCCACACCCCTCGTCTCTATAGCTCTCAGAATTGAAGAAATCCAGGTCAGTTTGTGAGTCAAAACCAGAAAATCATGAGTTTATTTTCTGTAGTTAATGGAGCCATCACAAAAGAATGAGTTTTTCACAGAGCTCAATGCAACTTTGGATTCATTCCCTGAAGCTTTCTCTCGCTGCAAGATTCTTCCTCAGCTTATCAATGCTTTTGAGTTTGGAGGAGCAGGCTCCGCAGTATTGGCTCCTCTCTTCAGACTAGGTAGACTCCTGGGAGAGGAGGAGTATCAGAAAAAGATTGTTCCCTGTGTTGTTAAACTTTTCTCATCCACTGACAGAGCCACCAGACTCAACCTTCTAAAACAGGTCTCTCATATATAGACACTCTATCTCCAACTCTCGTTTTCATCGGTGATTTGCGAGGGTTCCATCACCTGTGCTCACTCACTCACTGGGCCCACAAATCCCAGGCACACCATCATGCAATGGCATGACTATGGTTACTACACCTCTGTCCTACTTTTCTCCCTCACTGCAGCTGGATAATTTCATCGATAATCTCCAGCAATCAACCGTCTCCAATCAAATCTTTCCTCACATTGCCTCTGGTTTCACTGACACTGTCCCAGCACTCAGAGAACAGACCGTCAAGGTACATACTACCTACTATTACATATAGATGATGTCATAGGTATTGCCTGGCATGTAAAGTCTATGAAAGTGATGATGTAATGTGCTCCAGTCGATGGTCCTGATAGCTCCAAAACTGAGTGATTCGGTCAAGAACACAGACATGTTGAAGTATCTAGCAAAGTGCCAAATGGATGAGCAGGTATGGACAGTGTGTTAGTAATTTGGCTCATTTTTAAATAGCCAGGAATCAGGACTAATACCACTATATGTCTTGGAAGAATAGCCACTCATCTCAACCCTTCTGTAAGTAATACTGTTTCTCTATAATATTATGTCTATTTGAGAGCTGTGTTATTTGCTATTCCAGACCAGACAAAAAGTGCTGGTTTCAGCATTTCTTCGGCCGTTGAAAGATCCTTTCCCACCAGCGAGGTGTGCTGCAATTGGAGCAATAGCCTCAACTCATACATACTACACTACATCTGATGTGGCATCACGTCTCCTCCCTGCACTTTGTTCTCTCACTGTTGATAAGGAGAAGTCAGTCAGGGACGAGGTATAAAAAGTATTAATGCTATATACATACATTTTTTCACCAAATATCTCCCTGCAGGTTTTCAAGGCCATCAAAATTTTACTGGGTAAGCTGGAAAAATTTTCAGAGGATCCAGAAGCTGCTGCTCAACAGGAAAAACAGGAGGGTAAAGGAATATCGGTAACTGAAGTATAACTTGAATTTGGCCTTTTCAGCTGCTGCTTCTTCGTGGACTGGATGGGCTGTGAGCTCTATCACTTCAAAATTCTACAAGTCTGGAGGAGGCAAGAGAGAAGGAAGAAGAGAAGAGGGTGGCGAACCTTCTAGTAACACTGTACCAAAAGAAGTAAGAGGAAGAGAAGAAGAAGAAGGAGGAGGAGTTGGAGGAAGAGTGACAGAGAAGAAAAAGATGGAGGCTGAAGAGGAGGATGTAGAGGAAGAAAAGGATGAAGGCTGGGATGAAGACCAATGGGAGGTATTATAAAACATAACCACAGAGTAGACTCCACTATTGTTGTTCTAATTATCCAGGATTTCAATATTTCTGGAGAAAAAGAGAAACCTCTATCATCAGTAGAGGATACAGGTGGAACAGGTGAAGCAGACGGAGTGGGTGGAGAATGGGAGGACAATGGATGGGAAGCATTTGAACCAATAGAAGACGATGTGAAGGAGGTTCCCAGCAGTGGAGCTGATTTCTTTGATACATTCGGCCCTCCTGAAGAAAGAGATGGAGGAAGAGGAGGGAAAGAACCTGTGGACCTGTTTGAGAAACTAGGAGTGGGTGTGGCCAATGTGGGCGGAGCCAAGAAGAAAAGTCCACCTCCTGTTTCATCCAGTTTGTTTTGTGGTGGTTCAACGGCAGTAGGAGGAGGAGGAGGAGGTGGTGGTGATTGGGGTGACTGGGGAGATGATTTTTCCAGTCCAATGGTAAAACTAATGCTTGATATATATTTTACATGATGCCAAGTTGTTCTATCTCTCCTCATAGCCAGCTAAGAAAGATGTGACACAAGAACTGAACCAAAAAGAGAGCTCCAAACTACCTCACAGAACCAGCGCCACGAGCTCATCATCTTCCTCAAATCCAAAACCATCAGGAAGTAGCAGTGGTGGTGGTGGTGGTGGCAGTGGATGGGACTTAGATTCAGGCTGGGGTTCATTTGACTCCCCTTCCTCATCCAACTCAGATCCACAGAGGGGGACTGGAGGAGGTGGTGCCAGTGAAAAATTAGACAGAGCTAGTAGACAAGAAGAGTTGCAGAGAAAGAGAGAAGAACGTCGTCAGAGACAACAAGAGGCAAGAGAAAAAAGAGCAGCTGGAGTAGGAAGAAAGCCAGGGGGACTAGGAGCAGTCAAGAAAGACTAAACAATCACCATTATTATTGATTACTGCGTTGGTATTATTTTCATGTGCGCCCAGTGTGAATGATGCAATGGTGTGCGCTTATCGAACAATATAAAACCACGCCTCCTTTTATTGAGAAGTCATTTTAGGCCTCGCCGCCGAACTGCAGGAAGACAGACGCTATATTTTCTTCTCCTGTTCTCGTTACTTGGTCAAACCAGCCATTTTGGGCTCTCCGAACGGTACGTTGTATTTTTAGCTCGTGCGTTTAGACCAGCGGAAGTGTGGCCGCGTTGCTTTGGGCTGCCCGCCATTATTGATATCTCTTCGTCTGTCTGACTTTAATCTTATCTCCGCCTCTTTCTCTCCTTGCAGTCATTCCTGCCGCGATATTCTCATCCGTGGAGCAGGAGTGTGTATGTATTTCTACAAACAGGAAAGTAAGTCACAACCCTCTCTTTCTCTTCCGCCTCGCACGCATTTTGATGCCTCTGCCTCGTAATGGCGGTAACCCTCCATTTTTATATTCTCTACTCTATAGGCCTGCCGGCCATCATATTACCTTTATCAGTGGACAACGGTCACAATACGTCTGCCCCAACAATCACAGCCAATGTTTCTCTGGCTCTGAGGAGTACTCGTACTGAGAGTTTCCAAGACAACTGTGTTCTGAAACAGCACCTAGTGAATCCCGTCTCCTCTTCATCTGGACACACCAGTGACCGCCATATTGTTAATGCTCAAGGACAGAAGAAACAACGCAAACATCAACTACTCAACACTCTACTGAACTGACCTCTTCCAATATTATCATCTCTACAATCCCTCCTCATCCTCCTCCTCTTCTTCTCTAATCCATTCCAAGATCAAAATGGCCTTTGTTAACGTGAAACGTGATGTCACAGATCAATTCTACCGCTACAAGATGCCACTCCTCATTGTAAAGGTTAGAACCCATCCACTCCTATGTAATGATACCAACTTGAACTATGTATACTTCATTCCCATCATTGCAATATACCATACGAGCTAGTTCTAAAGCACCCTAAAGTGGGCCTAAGTATGGGCGGGCAATGTTCTAATGTGCTATGCTAATGGTTCATTAATTCATTATGTGCAGGTGGAAGGGAAAGGTAATGGAATAAAGACGGTAGTAGTGAACATGACTGATGTTGCCAAGGCACTCTGTAGGCCACCATCTTGTGAGTCACACACCCCACATTCACTCAAGTCACACTCTCACACACTCACACTCACACTCACACACTCAGTCAAGTTTAGGAGTAATAATACAATATTGATTTAGATGCTGATAGTGTTGATCTAGTAATGTACAGGAATTTGTCTAGCCACTACCCTCAGCACATGTGGTGTACACATGCACCCACTCACTCTCTCTCTCCCTCTCTCTCCCTCTCTACTTACTCATACTCGTAGACACATGCAAATACTTTGGCTGTGAGCTGGGAGCACAGACCCAGATGGCCGGTGGTCGATACATTGTCAACGGTGCTCACGAAGGGACCAAACTCCAGGAACTACTGGATGGCTTTATCAAGAGATTCGTCCTCTGTGCTGAGTGTGAGAATCCAGAAACTGACCTGGTGAGAGGATTGTGTTGAATAGGAGGAGGGAGAGAACCTACTAGGCTAGGCTTGTGGGTGGGTTAGGAATAATTGCAGGATGGACTTATGAAATCATTCTTCTCATGAATATACTACTAGCTGACTAATCTTGTAATTCTACAGAGTCATGTGATGCATTAAGCCCTCTCTCTCTCTCTGTTTCTGTATGGTATTAGATTGTCCAGCCTGGCAAAGGTAGGATTGTCCAGACATGCAAGGCCTGCGGACATACAGGACTCATAGACATGAGGCACAAATTGACTACCTTCATTCTGAAGAACCCAGGTGGCCCTGGAGGGGCACAGGAGGAGAATGGCAAGAGGTGAGTGAGCGTGTACAAAAACTGTTGTCTACTGTGTAGTCATCACACAATGGCGTGTTGTTCACATGAGAGTGTTGACCACTGAACACAATGTCTGCCATTATCATCACCTTGTCCACACATTACGCTCTCAAATCCTCCCTCCTCCTCCTCCTCTCAGTGGTGGTAAGAAAGGTGGAAGAAAGGCCAAAGGAGGCAAAGGAAAAGGCAAAGAGCAACCGCAGTCTCCCAGTCACGACCAGCAACAGTCAAACCATGACAACGGATTTGATGCTCCTGCTCTGGTAAGCACTCTGGGTTGGCTATGTCTGGGATAGAGTGTGACTTCACTCCTGAGGATTGGGATTACTGTCCATTATAGCTTCTTGTGTATACAACAGAGGAGGTCTGTAGAGTCTCCTCAGGAGGTCTTCATTTAGAGTATTCAGTGTATGTTAATGTCATGAGTACTCTGTCATAATGTGTAGAATGGAACCAAGTCAGGACATGGTGAAGATGACGAGGAATGGAGTGTGGACACCAGCGAGGCAGCCGTCAAACAGAGAATGGAAGATCTCTCTTCTCAAGCCACAAACCTAGCTCTCACCTCTGACCTGGAGAAGAGTACACAGGACAGAGTTAACATGCTCTTTGAGTTCATAAAGGTCTGTCTATTAGTAGCTAGCCTCCTCCTTTTTCCTGGTTAATATTATATATTATTACACAGAGTCTGAAGGAAGAGAATGGTGCTGATAATCTAGTGACACAGAAACAGAAGGTGAAGGCGGAGGCAGAGCGACTCGATGTGGTTGACAAGGCGGCCGGAGTCCTTGCAGAGCTTCTGTTTGATGATAAGATTCTCCAGCAGATCAAGGACTATCGCAGCCTCTTCCTACTGGTATAAAGCAGTCCCTTCACTCTTGTATACCATCTAGTCATACAGTCTCTATTACTACTACTGTTGCTGCTGGTGCCTCTAATAGTGATTAGGTAGTGTACCTGGCTAATTGAGTCTAATTGACACTAACAGCTTGCCAATACCACAAGGCCCACTATATAATTGCTCCACAACTTGCTAATCCAACCTGAGTAATGGACACAGTGCTAGAATAGGTTTGTGATTGCACCTCCCATTCACTACATATGTATTCTCACACCCCCAAACACTTTAACAATGTCTGGTTTATTGATTAGTTCACGGTGGAGAACCGCAAGGCTCAGAAGTATCTACTTGGTGTGTTTGAGATGTTGGTAGGAGAGAAGGAACAGTTGAAGAACAAAGTACCTCACATTCTCAAGTCGTTCTACGACCATGACATTGTTGAAGAGGAAGCCATCCTGGAATGGGCTGATAAGGTTTGGAGAGTAGACTGAGAGAGTATGATTGGGTGTGCCAGATAAAATATTACGTCGGAGAGAGAAGGAGAGAGTGGGAGTTGAGATGTTTTAGTGAATTGTGTTTTGGTTCAGGTTCCAAAGAAGAAGAAAGAGCTGGCAAAAGAGATTCGCGAGAAAGCGGCACCCATACTAAACTGGCTCCGCACGGCAGAGGAGGAGAGCAGCAGTGAAGAAGAAGACGACATTGAGGTTTACATTAGACACCTTTTGATTGAATCCTCTCTCTATGATTGTAATGTGTGATGTATTATACAAAGGTGGAGTATTCCAGCAAGGCAACTGGAGATTCCATCATGACAGCTGATACTAAACCTGCCACAGAAGCAGAGGATGGGGAAGAGGGTGGAGCCGATGTTGATATCGATGCCATTTGATGCAGACCACAATATACTCATAATCTCTGAAAACTATAACTTTTGCTGCCAATATAATATCTGCCTTAGAACGTTGTGTGCACCCCCTTTGACCTTTGTGTGTAGCTTACCGAAAGACTTTGTACTAACATGCTGCTTTATTAGTCATATATAGCCTATATTATAATGCATATTGCTGTGTCACTGTATAGGATGATTATTCATCTATTTCAAAATACTGACAAATGCCATAATTTCGAAATAGCAGTACCAAAGAGTGTGATGATGCAATACAGGATTTTGGGACGGCCAACATTAAATTTCAAATATAGTAACAGTGAAAAAGGCATGATGTAATGATGATGTAATAATAGCATACACACTTGGATGCTCAGTTCTTGCTAAAGAGTTTTGCCTGATAGGTCATTTGGTGAAGACGTAGTACAACCCAGTTCATGCCTGGACCAAGAGAACATACAGCCACATACAATACAGTCAATATCAGTGTTGTCCAGGGATAGGAGATGAGGAGGTAGAATGATAGAGCTATGAATACTGTCCAAAAAACGAGGACTGAACCAAGGATTATTTTGGTTCGAGTGAATTTATTTTCTTCAAGATAAGGTTGAGAAAACTTTCCTTGTTGATAGAATTCCTTCAACATTTCTTCCTTCTCGTTCCATCGCTGTTGGAGCCACTCGGCCAACTCCTCCTCCCCAGAGGGTATATCAGTTGGAGGGATAGTTCTAGCAGAGAAATGGATTTCTCTCGGCCATCGTCCAGCTATCAAATCACTTTCATTGACTGTAATATCACCTACATAGCCCACTGTCACATCGACAATACTAGGAGGAGTTGCTCCTTTCTTGAGCTCCCTGATACAGTGAGCAAATCCAGTCGTGCGTGGCTGTAAGACGTACTTGTATTTCTGCAAGTTATTCTGTTCAGCGTACTTGTGACTTTTGAGTCGAGTATATTCAGACATGTTGGTCCCCTCCGGGAAGAACAGGAGTTGAATGGGGTACCCTCTGCTGGAAAAATAAGCCAGATTGTCGGAGATTATCTTCTGGTCATTCTCCCATTTCCGCGTTATGAAGATGAATTGGCAAACCTGCATTCCCCAACCTATTTGTAATGATATAACAATTCTTCAGTTGTGAGACACTTTGAGATATGTATGTGAGTGATAGAGAAATCAAAATACGATAGTAATATAGTGTATTATAGGCTATGGTGAACTATGTACCTGGCCTATAGTCTGTGAAGGCCATAATCTAATAAATCCCATTCACTCAGTATATACTTTATTGATCATAGATGAATTTATGTAAGACGCAACTGTTTTTAATACTGACCAATTCCAGGAATTTTCTTTAAGCCCTGTTTCAAAACAACCCTGTGTTTGGTAGGACTGCCCATTCTGATGATGTAACTCCAAAAGAAGAGCCAGTCAAATCTAGTGCGGTGATTCAGGACAATCAGACAGGGACCGCGAACCTCTCCCAGATCACCACATATTCTTATACGAACTCCATAGAGCAGCTCTGCAACCATCATTGCAAGAGAAAAAAGAAAAATGTTATAAATTTACGTTTATTATGCTGATCAACCCTTAGTGTAGGTATATTAATATGACCACTGACCCAGCTTATGTTGCATTAATATTATAGTTGCTATTCCCCTTAGCTTGCATGTTGAAATGTTTCCAAATTGAAGGGAGGTCTCCCTGAACTGTTTGGGGTAGTTTTCATTGGGGCTTATCTTCACTATGAACACAAGGTTTTGCAAATATACATACAACTAAAAATCCCCTTGACATGTTCTTTTCAAAACACCTCCACATGAGCTCTAAGGGGGAGAGAGTTTGGATAGAGAGTGGACTTACCCAACACAGCCTGTGGAAATAGACATAGACAATACTAAAAACGTTGAGGTGTAGTAAAATGGCGAAATCCGTACCGGAGTAAGATGGTACCAGAGAGAGAGGAAAAGGTCCAGCCATCGTCTGTAGATGGAGAGGGACACGGTGAGGAGGAACAACAATGGAGTCACCAAGTAAAGGAAGCCGTAAAGGGCGGCCAGGAACACGAAGAGGGTGAAGAACACCCCGCTCGCCGACACGCGGCGCATCACAAAATTAAAGAAAACTGAAAAAAGAGGCGTGGCTGAGATCAAAGGCGCATGCGCGTGATTGACCGGAAATTTTGTTGATTTTTTAGCTAGAAGCAGAAGAGAAGAAAGAGAGGTGTTTTGTTTTCCTTTACTGTGTGTCAGCTCGTGCAATGGACCCGGACGCATCCATTCCACTGCCGGACAAAGTGGCGCGTCAAATGAGCGCCTTTCACCGTATGATGCGTTCCACTCGGCTGGGTCACGTCTGCTTTATTCTGGTTGCACTGGGTATGGCCATCAAACCGATGATTTCAGCTGCTCCTTTCTTTCTTGTGCTGGCCTGGGTGGGTATATTCAGTGTGAGAGGTATGCAGCGGTTCTTCGATCACGCAACAGGCTGGTATATGGCCACAATGATAGTAAGATATAATTTTATGGTTGTATGTATACCAGATAGCAGTTGTACATGAGTGCAGCTTTAGGGAGCTCACCTGATCATGTACGGCCTTTTCTGTAGTATAGTATCTTTACTTATGGAAATGGGACTTAACCATTTTTGTGCATAAAGCATAGAATCTATTAAAATTCCCTTTTCCTCCATTATACATACACATGTGCTACCATTCATGGACCTACCAGTTATGCCTAGGTGAGTTATATTCCCTCTAGAATTGCGTCATAACTTGATTTTCCCTTGTTTGTTCAACTAATTGCCACTGCCAAACATCCTAACCCTCGTGCTGTGGGACACAAGAGCTCTTCTTTGGCATACATATAAGGACATTTGGCCACAGAGAGAGGTTTAAACCGCGGTCTCTCTTCATAATGAACCACGTCTGCCATTTCGATTGGATGTTCTTCTGGGGAGTGGTGGAGCGCCATGGTGACCTGACTACCTGGAAAGCCATCACCAAAGTCGCCATAAAGAAGGTACCCATCATAGGTGGGTGTTACACTACGGCAGAGTTCTTCCACCTCTCTCCCGCCCTAAACTATAGTAGAATTCTTCTCTAGGGACTATAAATTCAATAACCTTATGAACTTCTTGTGAGCCAGGCAACTGCTGGGTGTATACTAACTTGCAAGCTTATTATCTTATTATTCTAGAAGTTTCTAGGCTGAGTTGTATTATCAGTGCATATGCTGATTGTTTGTATGTATTGTGATCTAAACAGGAATTTGCATGCAGTATATGTGTCATATCTTCATCTCTCGTCGCTGGGAGAGAGATGAGGAGGAATTCAAGAAGAAGTTATTCTACTATAATGCCATTGATCTACCCCTCCAGCTTCTACTCTTCCCCGAGGGGAAAGACATCACGCGGAAATCGAAAGCTATGAGCGATGTTTATGCAAACACAAACGGCCTCAAAAGATATGAATACTGCCTTCATCCACGTGCTCGGGGATTTCTCTATGTGATGGAGGCACTCAGGAGTGGTGGACTGGATGCCGTCTATGACATCACAGTCGGTTATCCCGATGCACTAGCCAAGACTGAAGGAGATTTCATGAATGGAGAATATATTCCTAGAGAGATACATTACAATATTAACTGCTACCAAGCCAAAGATCTGCCCACAGATGAAGATGAGTTGACCCAGTGGCTGGAAGAGAGATGGAGAGAAAAAGAAGAATCACTCAGATTGTTTAACGCTCACAAGAGATTTGTCATCAAAGATGAAAGTTCCGGGAATATTTCTGGTGTTCAGCAGAATGGCCACTCCATGGAATACACACCTATTCCAGAGTCTCCACAACGAAAGTCTTATTTCTTTGCATTGTTTGGCATTAGTTTCTATACCTTCATCATAATAGTATTCTCTTTCTTCTTCTACTACCACTGGATCTGGAGGTTCTGTGTCTACGGTCTGACCATCTTTACTGTGGTGAAAGGTCTCTATGGCACAGGGATCGATAATGTCCTTCCTGACAAGGTCCAAGACAAGATCGAAGCTGCCTTTAGGAAATGTCACAGGAGTAGTAAAAATGATGTACTGTATACTTCATAAAGTGTTTTTCATATGAAAACGTGCGAGTGTGTGTGTGTGTGTGTGTGTGTATGAACTGCATGATGATGTAATGGTGGCTGATGTCATCCTCTCTCCGCGCCACCGAATTTTCGGTGTGTCTTTTGCCTCATACGTAAACTGCATATCTCGGTGGTGAGATCAGCTAGATAGGTTCGACCCCTATAACGTCAGTTGAACACGTGGCATATCCAGTATCGCAGTCTAACAACCGAAGATAGTAGGAATCAGAGTTATAAGAAGAATTCAAAGCGACATGGACAACGACGAATTTCGTCGTGAGTGGTTCAAGCTACTGCTGGTTCGTGTGTTTTATGTGTAGTGTGTATCTAACCATCTTAACAGTGAGAGAAGTACAAGAATTCAACAGAGATAGAGATAAAGATGAACTGTGCCATGGGACAAAGACAGAGACCTACAACAGGCAACTTCCTCACAATTCATACCTCCTTTCAGCTCCAACCACACTCTCCTCTATATCTTCAACCTACAGTGGAAAAGAATTAGTTTTTGTTACAAAAGAAGGTGAGTCCATACTACCAGAACACCCCCAACTACTTAATCTAAAAACAATTGTTTTTAAAAATCCCGCGCAATAATTGCGCACGCTCTGGATTACCCTGACTTAGTGTAATTGTGACAACTTACTACTATTATAGGAGTATTGATAGAAGATTGTTGGGTTTAGAGCATCTAGTTATATTCATTCGAGATAAAGAGCTGAGTAGTAGACTTTTAAAAGTGTTGTAACTATCACGCAAAGATCACAGGAAGTTATTATGAACTATATCCTTTTTCTTGTATATAGCAGCCAGTAATCCAAGCTCTAATCTACAAACTATGTCACTACCGGTGACCCCTATGACCTCATCTTCACCTCCAAGAGTTGCTAGGGAGCGAAATTCCTCAACATCCAGAAGTGCAGAGTCTACTTACAATGAACCCACTCATTTATTAGGACACCCAGAACGTCAATTTTCCTCTCCTCCTCCTTCTCATCCCTCTTCATCTCAACTTCTCCAACCAGATCGCACTGATCCTCCTACCTCCTCTCAAAAGCATTCTTCACAAATAGGCAGAGCATCTTCAAATTCAAATTCTCATTCCCAATCTTACAGAACTCAAACCCATACTACCCTCACAGGTCAGCAACCACGTGCACAAACCTTACATAATAACAATGCATTAGAACAGACCACAGGACAAGCTTCACTAGAGAACAATATATCAATTACAGCTGTGCCCCTTGTGGTCCACGAACGACTCCAATCTTCTTCCTCCTCTCACTCCTTGCCTCACTCTTCGACCAGTGGGGAGTTGGAGGAATTTTCAGAGGCTATTAATGGTGCCTCAGAATGTCTTCACGCTCAAGACTTTGGTGAAATGCGGCGCTTACTGAGTCAGGTCCGTATCGATAGAGCCAGCGATGAAATAGCTCTAGCAATCGGTTTCGGGCTTGGACAGGCAAATATGAAACTAAAAAATCTTTCTCGTGCCGAGACTCACTTTGTAGCTCTAGCTGACAGAGCCAGAGCTATGGGAGATAGATGGAATGGTGACCAATCTATTGCTCACTACTATCTCGGAGAACTAAATTACGTTAGAGGAAAATTTGATGAATCATCACGGCACTATAAAATTGCACTCGACTGCTATTCCAGAGTTGTTTGTGTGGCTAAGAGGTTTAAGGTGATCCCCCCAACTAGATCTGCACTCTGGTCTAAACTAGCCGGAGCTCTAAGGAATGGATCAAGAGTAGTGGACGCGATATCAGCATACAGAGATGCTATAGCTGCTGCGACATCGAAGAAAGACAAATTAGCAGCTCACACTAGTCTCGGGAATCTGCTACAGAACTCTGGAGAGAATGCAATGGCAGTGGAAGAATATAAGAATTCAATCAAACTGTCAGAGGAACTTGAAGACCATGTTTCTCTCGGCTGGGCCAATGGAAATATAGGAAATGCGTATCTGGGTTTGGGGTACAGAGACAAGGCAATATTTCACCTTAAGGAGGCTCTCGAATTAACTCTAAAACATGAGCCGACACCCTCTGCCATTGGCCGCGCCTATAACAATTTAGGCACCGCCTACCAAGCGTTGAACGAGCTGGACACAGCACAAGAATATTACGACCTAGCTCTCGCTCAAGCGATCTACGGTGCTGATACTGCCGGTCAGGCAAGAGTCTATGGTAATATCGGAAATCTGCAAATGTTATTAAAAAAATATGATGGCTCCATTGCTCATTATACTGAAACACTCACTACCACGAGGGACAAAGCCACCAAGGTAACAGCTCACCACAACAGAGGGTGTGCTTACTACGAAAAATCGGAAAGTGAAAAGAGAAAGTACTACGTGAGAAGATTTGGATCTGAAATTACTGGCGGTGGGTCTCAGGCTGCAGCCGAGAGAGAGGCAGGGAAAATATTCTCTCTCACTTTCCATGGGAAAGAGGTGGAGGAGGCAGTGGAGGAGAAACAGAAACTACCCGATCTCTCTCAGTCTGTTCAGAAATGGTACAAGAGAGCTGTTGATGATTTGAGCTACGTGGTAAAGCAACACGAACTCTCGTTCATGCACACAAAAGGCTCGAGAAGAGGTCTGACGCTGAGCGTGTCTCTGTTTGAAACAAATGCTCGCACGTTCCATCGATTATTGGATTCTCACTACAACCTTGGACACTGGGAAGACAATGCTCTGGTACTCGCAGAGCAGAGCCGGGCTCGTACTCTGGGGGAGCTACTCCTAGAGAGGAAAAGAGGACAGCTAGACATGGAACTGGATACTCCACTAGATTTGAAACAGATTGACAGGATCATTGGATCACAGTCGCTGGATGTAGTGATGGTTTCCTACACTGGGTCTCGGCTATTGGTTTGGGTGTTATCCCCAGGGAATCGTAGGACAAGTGAGGGAGTGAGAGAGGTTAGACACGCCATGTTTCAAGTTTCAGTTGAAGAGGATGAGTTTGAAGGAAAAAGCCTCGACTACTATCTGCACTATCTTCTCTCTGAAGAACTAGTTGAGAAAAATGTTGAAATGTATGCCTACAGTGATTATACCAGTGAACAGATATCTCCTATAGTGCGACTCCACAAGCTATTTGCTAAGCCCCTCCTAAAGGTTCTTTCTTGCCTTCATCCAAATCCTCACACTCCTTGTGAAGTCCAAGACGTCATTTTCATTCCCGACTCTTACATTAATCTTCTTCCTCTGGTGGCACTATTTGACAAGACCTCACAGGAGTTCCTGGGTGATGGGTTCCGGTTCAGAACCATGCCATCAATATTGAGTATGGGAATATTGGATCAGATGCCTCCTGTCGAAGTACACATCCCGCGAGATGGAAACAAATTTTGTGTTGTTGGAAATCCGTCAATACCTGTATTTTCTGCGAAGGGTAAGACTTGGAGTCTCGGGAAGCTCCCATTTGCCACAGAGGAGGCAGAGTGGGTGTCATACATTCTGGGCTGTAAACCAACACTTCATGAGCAGGCGACAAAATCAGTTGTAATGATGATGGTAGCAGGAGCTAGAATGATTCATATTGCTACTCACGGTAGCGCAGTTTCGGGGTTCCTCGCCTTTGCTTCTCTGGAAGGTGCCGGGAGCTCCGATCCAGTTGATGAAAAATCAGTTTTGATATATCCAGAAGACATAGAGAGGATGGTTATAGCTCCAGCACTGGTGGTGCTCAGCAGTTGTGACAGCGGACGTGGTACAGTCAAGGCAGACGGAGTTCTTGGAATGGCTCGAGCCTTCATTCTGGCCGGAGCTCAAGCAGTAATGACCACTCTCTGGAGAGTACCAGACGAGAGTGCTGCAGTGTTTATGAAATTCTTCTACCAATATTTGGTTGATGGACACTCATCTACTACTGCTCTACAAAAAGCAGTTCTGAGCATGAGAAGTTTTGTGAAATATTCTGGATTTGTACACTGGTCTGGATATACGCTGACAGGACGAGAAGTAAGAATAGTTGCTGGGAACGGAGAGGAGGAGGAAGAGGAGGAAAAGAGAGTCAAGGAAGGAATAGGAGGAGATGGAGCTACTGTATTTCCTAGACTAGATGTCATTCAAATGCTAGAGAAAAATATAAGTCAGAAGACAAAGGAAGCCGCCAATGCTCCTCCAACTGATGTTCAGGTAAAGAAACAAATATGTTTACTGTTTGTGTCTTGGCGGTTTGAACTCTGTGTGAGATCATAGTATATACTCTGACTCAGCATAAATTATTCATTAGTTGTGTATTCATATGTTTTTTCCTGCTAGGTTGTATACGGCCTGCATGGACTGAGCCCCGCTGGTCCAGTGAAGGACTTCATCCTGCAGAACTACAGATCATTCCCTGGTGGAGTCTACTGGTTGAACAGTAGGAGTATTGAATTTTTGAATGGAGGGCTTGAAAAGCTTAATACTGTCAGTCTTTCATGCCATTTGTATACACTTCTATACATGATAGCTACTATATGGCCTTTTACCTTCTTAGTACTTGGCTTTGTGCCATAGTAGTACTTATGATTCCTACAGATTGGACACAAAGCCTTCTATGTGTGGTATTATACTTTGTGTTTTTGTGGCTCCACTTGATTAGTGATACATGTTACAGAATCCATTCATCACTGGCATGTGATCGTGCATGTAGTCACAGTGTCACAAGATAAACACCTTATGATGTCAATATTGTCTGTATAAGTGTCTATAATCTCTCTCTATGGTGATAGGAATATCTGAAGGATAATGCAGAACATATACTGATTGTACTGGATGATGTAATATCACTGCCTCAGTCCAATAGTCTCAAGACATTGCTCAGGAATCATACTACCCATATTATCATTATAAGCCACACCCACCAGCCCTCTGATCCACTAAAAAAGGAAATTGATCAGCAATTGATTAGAGGGTGGACCCCAATTCAGATCCAACCACTGTCCACAGTCCATACCACTCAGAGAATAGTTCATTCTATCATGTCTCAGACCCACTTTACTCCTCTCAATAGAGAACAGAAACTGCTGGAGAAGATAGCAGGACTGACTGCCGGCTGTCCCGGTCTAGTAGCTCTCACTAATATCCTCCTCCAGCAATGTCAGAATGAGGTAGAGAGTGAAGACGGAGATTCGGACTTCCTCACAAAATTTTCTTCAAAAATAAAGTTTTCATTTGAAAGGCCTCCACCACCACCACCACCGCTTGAAGCGTCTGCAGAGGAAACGGTCAGAAGACCTAGAGCTGGCTCTTCAAGAATTGATCACTACACCTCCCAACTCATTACTGCCTTACAACTCCCTCCTGCTCATCTGTTTGTCCTGAGAACTCTCTCTGTGTTCTCCCCACAACCTCTACCTCACTCTCTAGTCGATATAATACAGCTCCTTGCTGCTAAGGCAACTCAAGGAAATACCACTGCAACAAGGGTGACTCCTAATGCAATTGCCAATCTCTTATCAAATAAATTGATCCGATCCTACCCATCACCCATTATTTCACTTCCAATCGACCACCCCCCAACATCATCTCAAGATAAATATATCTATGTGCCTCAACTGGTTCAAGACTCACTCTGGGAAAAAATGACGGATACTGACAGAGTTTTTGGCATTACAACTGGTTACAGAGCTATTGTGGAACTTACTTCCAGACCCAGTTCCTCCTCTTCTTCCTCCTCCAGACCTCCATTGTGTAAGAGTGAACTGTGCTATGCTACTGGATTGACTCAGACTCTGATTGCAAAGTGTGACACTAATAGGAGTTGTATCAATGAAGAAGTGTATCGAGAGATCTGCAAAATGCTAGTCACTCTCCAGTTGAGAGAAATACCAGATGCTACTATATAGTCATAGTGTATAGCTAGATGTGCTTGCATTAGGCTTATGAGCAGTATGATAGTAGTAGACACCATTTATTCAGGCTTATAATCATATGAGCATCATGAGATAATATTTTCATCGTCAAAAGCTGTAAATACGCATGCGCTTTTTGTGAAACACCACGTGGGTGGGTGTGGTTTGCAAAACGTTTTACACTTCGCTTTCTTCGTCGCGGCCAGCAGGTTTTTTCAGAGGTAACTAGCTATGAACGGTGCAGCGGGTGGTGCAGTTGTGGAAGGAGGTGGTGGTCAGGGGGAACAAGGCCAAGAGGCCGCCGCGGGAGGACGTACTGGCTGGCAAATGCTTCGCTCCATCCTTTTCCAGATCCTCATCTTCTACTTCGTCACTAGTTTCTTTCGCGGACGTCAGCAGACCCAGCCAGCTACAACTCCTGACGGAACTCACCATCCTGCTGCCGGTACCAACCTCTTTCACAAGGGACAAGAACTGGTGAGCGTTATTTAGAATACGCATTCCTCTCGTGTGTGGGTGGTCCAAGTGTGTTCAAGAACTCCACCCAAACTATACAATCTTCTCGAGTCGTTCTTTTGTTTCATGTAGGGACTGTTTGTGTATCTCACTGAGTGGGAAGACTTTGACTTATCCCGAGACCATTCCAGTTTGGTATGGAACGAAGACCTGGTATATGGAGATTGGAATGGAGGACCAAACGGTGACGGAACACTCGAAACTTTTTTAAATGTCTCTGTACCACAAGTAAGTACTTCTGATGGTATCAGGAATGAAACAGTACATTGTGTCCTCAGTCTGTACAGGAGAATGGAACCTGGTATTTACATGTGGTACTACTGAAGGTTGGATATTCTCTAGATCCTGAAGATGAAGATTATAGCCCTCAGGCTATTGCTCATACCTCAGGCTGTAAGATTCTTTTCCATTACTCTCTTCTCTCACTCTCTCTACTTTTTACTACTTGTGTTTATTCATCTCATGTTGTCAGCCATTCACACTATAGAATGCCATTGTTTAATGATTGTATGATAGTTGTATTGTGGTTTGTTGCTGCACTAGTGTTTAACAAGTTCCGGAAACGTCACATCCACAATACTGTGAACCTCCTCACGGGTGAGGCTGATGTGGCTCCTGGCTCTATGAAGGTCTGTCTGCCTCAATCAAAACTCATAAAGAATTCACAATAATTCTCTCTCCTCTCTCTCCTTCTCACATCCATCACTGTCAGGTTCCTCAAGGGTCAAAGGACGTGGAGCCAGAGATACAGTCATACTATCACCCCAACCTGACTATCAATGTAGTTGATGATCACACTCGTTGGGCACCCAGCTCTGTACCTCAGCCCATGGACAAATGTGAGACTATGCTAACCCACTCTCATACTTAGGTTGTATATACAGAATTGCCTATGCTGAATATAGCTCAATGCCTGGCATTCTTGTGGTCCAGGGCACTTGAGTTAGGGAGAGGACCTCTTATATTCTCAAGAGCTCAGATGTTAGGCTAAGTACAGTATGTAGGTGGCTTTCCTTCTTAACACTGCCTTTTAACTTGCTGACGTAGTAGCTTACAGAGTACAGGTGGTAACTGGTACGAAGGGAGGTTCCTAGTCCCCTCTATTTTCTAATGTACATGAAATATTTGCTAATGACGCATGGGAAGGCAGGTGTGAATGTCTCTCATGTGTGTTTGGCATGTAAACAAACGTGTGGGTCTGTTTGCATTGAGGAATTCTCTAACCCTCTATATACTTCCTCCTCTCTTCCTTACCTTCTCCTGCCTTCATCTCTCCCTTTAGTCATAGAATTTGATATGGAAACAGGAGGTTATTTCCCTATCATATATCTCAATGACTACTGGAACTTGGCACAGGAATACATGCCACTCAACTACACTACTCCGTGAGCACTATTACATCCTAGTGGGTGTGGCCTTCTCTAATTAGTGGGTGTGGTATCACACATTGTACGATACACTGGAAGTGGGTGGTTTGAAATATCAATGTTAGTTTAGTCTAGTGTAACTTTGTAGATAGCCTGGTAGGAAACAACAGTGAAATGATACTAAAATATGATATGAGAGAAAATGAGTAACTTGATAGTTTTTAAAGTTAGAAGGTATGTATCACTGACTGTGGCTACTGTCTGATATGGTCAGGTAAGAGAAAGGGGTACAAGGGATCTTTTTCATTGTGTGCCGTGCATCACAAGCCATCTTATCCCACTCATTCAAATATATTGAGTTACATAATGTGGTGGTGGCAAACTTCCATAAGAGTAATCAAGTTATCCTAATCTTCCCTCTGTCTCTCTCTCGTAACTAATTGCTACAGGGACGTGGGGATAACCCTGACATTTGTACCAATTACAATGTTCAAGTTCAATATGTATGCGGCCATGTCACACAATAATCCATGGTATGGGGTTATGAGTGGTGCTGATCAGACTGACGAGGAACAAGACAGTATCAAGGTATTGTACCATACATAATAACAGTAACACTACATTAGAACATTGCATGACCTGTCAGACGCCATGAGTATTCCTAATTCCCTATCCTCCTGCTTTTCTTTCTCATAAGGCATTGTAATTGCTCCCTTAACTGGGCTCTTGTATTTTATGTAGGTATATATACTAGTGAATTGGAGGTGTGTTTATGGTATGGTATGGTATTGTTGAGTGAGTGGGTGAAGGTGCATACCATATGTAGTGTTGCTATAGCTACTGCTATTGTGCAATAACTTCTTTCGTTATATACAACATTCAATTCTTTAGTGTTGTGTATTATATCTAGGTAGCGATGTTAGTTGAGTTGAGTAGAGAGGAGGGAGAGAGGAGAGAAAGAGAAAAACTGTGCATCTCTGAAATCTCTATCTTGTGGTTATGATTCCAAGAAAAAGGGGCGGTCCCTGGGAAACTCCCTTCCCTCACTTCATCTTCTCCTCTTCCTCCCACTCCTCACTCTACTCTACAGCAAACACTATTGGAAACTAATCCCTATCTTCTGGGACTGACTGTAATGGTCAGTATTCTTCACAGCATCTTCGAATTCCTAGCCTTCAAGAATGGTACACTATTTAACCATCTCTCTGTTTGTTTACCTCTATTAGAATGTTTGTGTATGTGTATACTTTTGAACCTCTTTGTTTGTTTACATCATGCAGCATTGTACACTATCTCCATCAAAACTCAATATTTTGTTTACATCTCTACATGTATTAGACTGTTGATTTGGGGTTTATGTGTTGACAACTTAGTTTGCATGTTTGTATGCTGTTTGTATTTATTGTTGACATGTTTGTTGACTTGTTGAGAAGTGTAGTTTGAAGTTTAGTTTTTGGTAGTGTAATTAATTGCCTCGTTAATTCGCAGTCTTTCTGCCTACCACCTGACATAACAATCTCTGAACTCTGTGACCTTTGAATATGTTATTGTACATGTATAATGTGTGTGTTCTGTGAGAGGAAAACACTAGTTATTGTTTTTAAAACACTCCATAGACATCCTTTTCCCTCCTACACTACTATATCGCTCCCTCCTACGGTAGGTTCTTCACTAAGCTGTTACACAGAAGATGAGTCAGCAATAATACTACTCCTTATTAAAATTATACAATCTTTTGTCCTCTGTCTCCACTGTCTCCCCTGTCTCATCTGTCTCCTCAGTCTCCACTGTCTCATCTGTCTTCCCTGTCTTCCCTGTCTCCCCTGTCTCCCCTGTCTCCACTGTCTCCCCTGTCTCATCTGTCTCCCCTGTCTCCTTTGTCTTCCCTGTCTCCCCTGTCTCCACTGTCTCCTCAGTCTCCACTGTCTCATCTGTCTCCTCTGTCTCCCCTGTCTCCACTGTCTCATCTGTCTCATCTGTCTCCTCTGTCTTCACTGTCTCATCTGTCTCC